>WOXC01005178.1:0-27124 GCA_011680675.1 Gymnobelideus leadbeateri
ATATGTCATGAATCTGTGATTTCATCACCCTGGCAGGTTTTCATCACCTTGGCAAGAGTACAATAATGTTATATTTATGCAGTATTTCCATGTTTAGAAGTTTAACAAGAACTTGTTACTTAATAAGTTACTTACTAAGAATCACTCTTAGTAAGCCTTTGAGGGTTAGATAGGACAATTAATATTATTTCCATTTTATAGACAAGACACCTGAAGTTCTGAGAGGTTAAGCTATTTGTCCATGGACACACAATCATTGTCAGAGGTTGGATCTGAAAACCAGTTACCCTGACTCCAAGTCCATCACTCTGTCCACAATGCTTCTAACAGAGCTTACAGAAAACCAAATACTTTGTTGTGATCTTCGTGAAAAGCCTTTAGCTTTGCACAATTCCAGGCTGTTTTGAAAACAATGAAGCTAAATTTTGTTGCTTTCCATGGTATTTTGTGGATTACACATTTTTTGATTTGCTCAGCTGTTGTTGTGCTGTTTTTTGTTTCACATGTCTGTGTCCTGTCTTTCCAATAAGAATGTATATTCATGAGGATAGGGCCTGTGTGTAGACATCTCAGTGTCAGGAGCAGAATTGAGTACATAGAAAGTGATCAATAAATACACGTTGAATTCAGTTTAATCAGATTATAAAGATTTGTTTTGGCTTCCTTGTCTAATTTACTGTCCAATCCAAAGTTTACAAAACATTAAAAATTGTTACTTTGCTTATCCATCAAACTTCTCATTCAGTCTCATCAAATGTTAGAATGACCTACTTAGTTGAAAGCAGAGTATTTCCTCCCCACTAATTTTGTGCCACTAGCTTGGAAGAGGGGGGTTGATAATTCTTATGACTTCATGTTATTAGTTGGCAGGGAGGCAGAAAGGGTGGATACATGAGGATCAGGATGTTCCAGATGAGAAGTTCAGAAACCACATTCAGGTCAGCATTAAAACAATTAAGGCAATCACAGGCTGCATTAAGAGAGGCATGGTGCCCAGGACTAGGGAACACTGTACTCTGACTTTGTCAGATTATATCTGGAATATTGTGCTCTCTTTGAGGAGTTATGTTTAGGAGAGAGAAGATGGAACATTGGCAAGAAGCCAGACGGGACGGTAAGAGGACCAGAAGCCAGACCATATGACTATTGGACATGTGGATGTTTAGCCTGGAGAAAAGAAGACAGGGAGAAACTGATAATTACTTATAAGCAGGAGAAGGATTAAAGTCCACTGGTTCCCAAAGTGGGGGATACCACCCATTGGGGGGCACTAGAATGATCCAAGAGGGCTGGTAGTATCTGTGTTGGGTGCAATTGGAGGCATGGAATAAAAATAAGGGGATGGTGGAAGCACAAGCAGGAAGAGAAGAAAAAATTTTTTAAATCTTTCATACATGTATCATCTGTTGTGTATCAGTGTTAAAGTCAAAGCAAGTACATTACTTTCCAAGTAAATACACAAACTGCAATTTATAACTTATCAGTGGTCAAGTCCTCCAACAGATCTTAACAAGCAAGTGTGGGCAAATGATCCTGTCCTACATTGTTGGGCAGTCTAGCATGCATCTTCAGTAATATGTGTGTTTATAATATGATACTATATAGTTACATAATGCAACATTGTGTCATCAAAATTTCAGTGCAGGAACCCCCCCCCCCCGGACAAATTTACAATAAATTATTAAATTTAATATGTATCATTTAAAAAGTATTTTATATTTTTTGAAGTGATGCAAATTAAAACCAACAACATTAAAGGGTCAAAGAAAGTAGATTTCCAGGGTGGTGCTGAGTATTTTTTTTGAAAGGGGGCTGTTGGACAAATAAGTTTGGAAACCTCTGGATTAGACCATTCTCCTTAGACTCAGAGGCAGAGTTAGGAGCAATGGGTGAAAGTTTCAGAGGGGCAGATTTCTGCTTTATGTAAGGAAAAATTTCCCAAGTAAAATAGGTTGCCTTGAAAAATACTGAGTTTCCTTTCATAAGAGATCACCCAGTCAAGGTTGGATGAACACTTTCTGGGGATGTTATGCAGAGATTTTCCTCTCAGACACATCTTGGACTAGATGGTCTCTCAGTTTCCTTCCAAATCTGAGATCCTGTGATTATAGGAATCAGACTGGCCTTCCTTGGGTTGCCTAGCCTTTCTTTTACTTCTGATGCCTTGCTTCTCAGTGCTCCCTGGCCCAATCCAAGTCATACCCATGGTCTTGTGGAAGTTCAAATAAAAGACAACAACCAAAAACTTGACCTCTCATTAAAGATAGTTTCTGGTTTCAAGATTGGATTCTTCTTTATACAGGGAGGAAAGAATGATTAAGTGGTTCAAATCCTGGATGCAGTTTGATTTGTTTTGGGCTTTGACTTGCTATGTAAGTCTGGCTTCTTCAGTTCACTCACTGTGCCTCTCTCTAAAAAATAGAAATGCAATCATTCCTCCCTCAGGCCACCCCTACAAGGAATGCTTTCTATTCCTCAGAGAAAGACAAGAACAAGATACAATTACCATTAAAGATGTTATGGTAATGATGACATTGATAACATAACACCCTATATCTTCTGTTATCAGTGGGCAGAGAGATCTGTGTCTATTTCTCTTATAATCTCATGTGTGGTCCTTGTTAGAGATGAGTGACTGGGAAAGCTATATCCTTGCCTCAGTGCCTAGGCTCTTTGGTCATTCTTAGCATATTAATGATGTTATTACTCAAGATAACATCTTGGGTTCTTGTGTATGTGTGGGGGCTGCCCAGGAACACAATACTTACAGTGCAGTGGAGCTGAAGAATGGTCTTTACCTAATATCTTAGCAAGATAAATTCTAATTTATACTACATATACATATTCACACACACACACACACACACACACACACACACACACACACACATATATATATATATATATATATATATATATATATATATATATATATATATCAACTCTTTGACTTTAGAGGAAATTCCAGTAACCCACTTAAAGGGTTATAAAATGGAAAATCTTTGATATTTTGGTTAACATGTTATATTTTTCTACTAGAGAAAGACTAAATGATTCAATTTAAAATATTCAACTTAATGAAATTCAATTAAATTCAATAAATAATCATTCCTTAAGTGTCTACTCCATGAGTGGGGAACCTGCAGCCTTGAGGCCTTTTATTATGTGGATTTGTTCTGTGCAATTTGGATTCAGTCAAAGGATCACACTTGAGGACCTAGAGGGCTACATATGTCCTCAAGGCCGCAGTTTCCCCACCCCTGGTCTATTCAATGCCAGGCATACTGCAAAGTACTGGGGATACAAAAGAAAAAACTAAACAGTTTTTTCTCTTCAAGAAGTTTACATTCTCCTAGGTAGAGAAGAGGGAAAAAACATATACATACATAATTAGATGCTAAATATATACAAAATAAGTACAGAGTAAGTTGGGAGCAATAGAAGGTGAGCAATAACTTCAGGGGTATTAGGAAAGATTCTTCTATGAGGTGGTCATTAGTTGAGTTGTGAATGGAGCTCAATGCAGAGGTTAGAAGGGAGAGCATTTCAAGTTAGGGCAATAAGTCAATTGTTGTTGTTTGAGCTTCATTCTCAAAAAGGCCCATGACATCAAGAAGGAGATGTTTTGACTTTCAAGTGAAATGCATTGAAGTAAGAGAGGGTTGTACAAAGTCACTAGCCTCACCCTTTCCTCCAGAGTCACTTGAGTTCAGTGGCAAGATATGGATCAGGACTGGAGATGGCTTTCAGATGCAGTGGGAGGCCTTGACCTTTTTAAACTAATTTCAGTGATTAAGACTAGGTAAAAATGAGACAAAAATGGCCTCTTTTACCTAGTCGATAAAATAAATCTGGGAGGGTGTAGCACCAATGCAATATTCATAGTGCCCATGATCATTATAAATATACCTGCATGGTGTTCAATTAAAAATATAGCAGACTTCCCATATAGAAGACAGAAGCAAAAAAAAAATATTTAGACACAAGAAAACCAAATCCCAACACTAGTAAGCTGATTCCATCATAGCATCAAAGAAGTCAATAAGGCACAGTGGCACAGAGAACCACACCATCCTTTAGCTTTCCCACAAACCAACCAACTTTTACTCACAAGGCTATCTGATTCCTTCAAATGTGTGCTCTCCGCTCAGCTATCTAGTCTAGCTCTGACTCTCAGCTTTCTATGGGTTCTGCTCCACCCTTCAGCAAACTCCTCCCACCACAGGCTCCATGTTATTACATTCAGCCTGTTAGGGGACATAGTATATTTTCAAAGCAAGGAAAGTCTTTAAATTCCCTTTAAAGCCATGCATAAGCAGCTTTCCAGAGGACTGCTGTTGTGAACAGCTTTCAAGGTTCTGATTACATAGTATAGTGAGCTCTCTATTCAATAACAAATCAGAGCAAAACATTGATAGAAAATCAAAACACAGCATTCACAATGTTACAACATATGACAGAAAATCAAAATACAGCATTCATAATGACTTATCACTAAAATGGTCACATAGTTTTCACCAAAGTAGTCATAATAGTTTTCAACTTCAAGTACAATCATTTAGTCAATCACAGAATTCTTAATTCAATCACAAAGTACAAAAGGTCAAAGTCCTCATCCCCTAGGTCAGAGTAAACCATAATCTTCTCAGTCAGTACTTATCCAAATAAAGTCTTCTTTTAGCTTGACTCAAGGCTGGCTCTCAGCTTCCATGGTTCCTCTTCCATGGTCCCAGCTCCAACTGTCACCTAGGTTCAAGGGCAAGCAGCTCCCAGTTCCTTGTCCAGTTCTTCATCCAGTTCCCATTCCATATTGAAGTTCACAGTGTCCAGTCCACTTCAAGTCCTTCACAGTTCCTGTTTCTGGGAAGACAAAGATTGATGGAGCCACAATAATATTCATCCACATCGATAGCATCATCATCAATTCACTATCTGCCTATGAAATCAACTCAGACCCACCAACAAGGCCTGGCAACCAACACAAATCATCAACATAGAAATCAACGCAGACCCACAAACAAGTCCAAGAGGTCAGCACAAATCATCAGTAAAGTCCCAGGACCTCCAAAACCTTCTTCTTGGACTTCTGTAAACATACAACCAGAAAATCCTCTTTCAAGGCTTCTAGTAAGGTCCCAGGGCTTCACAAAGTATCACAAAGTACAAAGTATCACAAACAAATATCAACACAAACAGAGCAGACAAACAGAGTTCTGGGATACCACAAGTTTTCTCCTTCTTAACTCTGCCACCACAAGAGTCCTCTTCTCAGTTCTGCTGTCTCTAGCCAAGACATCTATATACATGGTCATTAGCTCCATCTTTTCCTGTTGCAGGAGTTAGTGAGTTCTACGATTCACAAGTTCAAAAGTTTACAAGTAGGGTTCACACATTCTGTTTCTTAACATACTTGATACAAGGCTCAAAAGAAACTTGAACTGAAACAAGGTGTTAATTTAATACCTGAAACAAGGTATGAACTAGTTATTTGCTTGCCATTATATTCCCTTAGGCCTATTAAGGGGTTAGGAAGATCTTCAAATTCCATTATCATTACAGAGGGGAAGACCCTCAGGGTTTCTGACTAAAACAGAAACAATTGCTATTTACACTCACTACAAATTTAAGGGATTAGGGAAAACTTTGTTGGAAGATGTGGCACCTGAACTGAGCCTGCAAGGGAGATGTTAATCTGAAAGGTGGTATGAGGAAAGACTATGCTCTAGGTATTAGAAGACATTCGATGTGAATCCATGGAAATGGGGGGGGGGGATAGAATTTAGAGGAATAGAGGGAGCAGTCAATTGATCAATTTGACCAGAACATAGAGTATGTAAAAAGCTTGAGATGAAATAAATTTAGAAAAGTAAGTTGGAGCCATACTGCCAGAAACCTTAAGTTTTAGGCTGACAGATCTGTTTGATGAAGTTGTTTAGCAAGTATTGATTAAGCACCAACTATGACCAAGGAATTATGCTAGCATTATGAATCAACAAAAATGAATAATGTGATCCCTGCTTCTAATTCTATTAGATTGTCAGCTCCATGAGCGGAGGGGGCATGAAACTTTTTTTTTAATCTCCCTTTTTTTTTTTTAATCAGCACCTAATATAGTGTTCTATAGGAAGTAGGCATCTAATTTACTTAATGTTTGTTGAATTGAACTGAAATTTACAATCTAGTAGGAAATATAAAATAAGGGCAGACATCATTTGAGTATTCATTAAAATGTGATTAGAGCCCAAGGGAGATGTAAATCAAGTATTAAGAAAGATTTAAAGCTGAATAGATAATTTTTAGATTATGATGACAAAATTGCTAAGATAATTATTAAACTCAAAGCCTCAATCTTCTGGGATAAGAACTCAGTATTTGACAAAAAACTACTGGGAAAACTGGAAAACAGCATGGCAGCAACTGGGCATAGATCAATATCTTATACCGTATTCCAAAATAAAGTAAAAATGGTTTCATGATTTAGATATAAAGGCTAATACTGTAAGCAATCTGGGACAGTAAGGAATAGTTTACCTGTCAGATTTATAGAGAAAGGAAGAATTTTTAACTAAATAAGAAATAGAGAGCATTACAAAATGCAAAATGGATAATTTTGATTACATTAAATTGAAAAGTTTTTGTACAAACAAAGCCAATGTAACCAAGGTTAGGAGGGAAGTAGAAAACTGGCAAAGAATTTTTACAGCCAGTATCTCTGATAAAAGCCTCATTTTCCAAATATACAGAGAACTGAGTCAAATGTATAAGAATACAAGTCATTCCCCAATTGTTAAATGGTCAAAGGATATGAACAGGCAGTTTTCAGAGGAAAAAATTAGAGATATCTATAATCACATGAAAAAATTCTCTAGATTAGAGAAATTAAAATTGAAACAACTCTTAGGTACCATATCTCACCAGTCAGATTAGCTAACATGACAAAACAGAAAAAAATAATAAGTTCTGGAGAAGATATAAGAAAATTGGAATACTAATGTATTGTTGGTGGAGTTGTGATCTGACCCAACTATTCTGGAGAGCAATTTGGAACTATACCAAAAGGGCTATAGACATGTGCATACCTTTTGACCCAGCAATACCACTTCTAGGGCTGTATCTCAAAGAGATCACGAAAATGGGAAAAAGACCTGTATGTTCAAAAATATTTATAGCTGCTCATTTTGTGGTGGCAAAGAATTGAAAATCAAGGGGGAGTTCCTTTAATTGGGAAATGGCTAAACAAGTTGTGGTATATGAATTACTGTAATACTATTGGTGCTGTAAGAAATGAGGAGCAGATGGACTTCATAATAACCTGGAGAGTCTTATATAAACTGATGCTGATTGAGGGGAGCAGAACCAGGAGAACATTGTACACTATTACAGATACATTGTTTCTGTGATGACTAACTTATATAACCAGGCTCTTCTCAGCACTACAAGGTTATAAGACAACTCCAAAGAACTCATGATGGAAAAGGCTATCCACTTCCAGCGAAAGAATTATGGAGTCTGAATGAAGATTGAAGCAAACTACTTACTCTTTCTCTTTTTCATTTTGTTTTGTTTTGTTTCTTCTTTCTTGTTCATTCCATTAGTTATAATTCTTCTTTACAACTTGACTAATGTTTAATGTGAAGGTATATGTAAAACCTATACTGGGTTGCATGCTGCCATGGGTGGGTGGAGGGTCAGGGGAAGAGGAGGGGGAGAAAATATGGAACTCAGAAACTCGTGGAACTGAATGTTATAAACTAAAAGTAAATAAATTATAAAAAAAAGAATAAACAAGTCATTTCCTGAGTTACCAAAAAGAAAAAGAAAAAAGAAAATTATTAATACCAGGCCCGTGTGGAGCTCATGGAAGTGGGCAGGAGGAGACAGTGCTGCAGCTAACCTAGCTCTTAGAGGTGACAGCCTATGTTGTGAGGTCAAGAGGTAGGGATCTCACCTTCCTGCAACTGGAGGCCATGTCTTCCTTTCCCACTTCTGAGCCTTAGTTCACTCTTTTTTTTTTTTTTTAAAGCAATTGGGGTTAAGTAACTTGCTCAAGGTTACACGGCTAGTCATTATTTATGCATGGGTGCTCATTTTCTGAGGCCGGATCTGATCTCGGGTCATCCCAACTCCGAGGGTCATCCCAACTCCGAGGCCGGAGCTCTTACTCACTGTGCCACCTAGCCGCCCCTTTAGGGCAATTGGGGTTAAGTAACTTGCCCAAGGCTACACGGCTAGGTTTTTGTTTGTGTGGATTAAGTGTCGGAGGCCGGCTCCGAACTCAGGTCCTTCTGATTCCAGGGCCGGCGCTCTATTCACTGCACCACCTAGCCGCCCCCTTAGTTCACTCTTTTTGACCAGATCAGATGGACTCTGTGATCAGATGTTTTGTAACAGCCCTTCTACCTCCAATTCCTTGATGGACAACAAGAACTAAAGGAAAAACCACCCCTGACCTCAAGTAACTTAGAATCAGCCTACTGCAGGTCATATGAGCTGAGCCTGAGCTGAGCTGTCATTAGAGAGAAGCTAAAGCACAGAAATACCTACTGCTCTTAGGTGTCCTATTAGGACAGAAATGATGAACAGGTGCATTTCAGAAAACCTGGAAAGACTTACATGAACTGATGCAAAGTGAAGTGAGTAGAATCAGGAGGATGTTGTACACAGCAGAAGCAATACTATTGTAAGATGATCAACCATGAATGACTAAGCTCTTTTCAGCCATACAATGATCCAAGACAATTTCAAAGGGCTCATGACAAAACATGCTAACCATCTCCAGAGAAATAGCTGATGGAGACAATGCAGATTAAAGCATACTGGTTTTCACATTCTGCATTTTTAAGGTAATTTTTTCTCCTTTGGGTCTGTGCCTTCTTTCACATGACTAATATGGTAATTGCATGACTGAATATGTATAACCTATAACAAACTGCTTATTTTCTCAGGGAGGGGGTAGGTGAGGGAGGGAAAGAAAATTTAGAACTTGAAATTAAAAAAAAAGAATGTTAATAATTGTCTTTACATGTAACTGAGGAAAAAATAAAATATTATTTGTTAAAAATTATTAATGCTGATTGCAGTGTGGACTGTCACAACCTCTTAGTCATCACAACAATATCAAAATTCCCATATGTCCTTATATTCCTTCCCTTAGGATAATGAAATTAGGTTAAGCTGAGTCAGACCTTAAGTCCCATCCTGAGATCTTGCCTTGTGGGCAACCCAGCTCAAACCAGATCCAGGCCTTTCAAATCCTTGCTCCCTTCCATTGTAATTCATGACATGAAGGGCAAAATAGGATTACTTGGTTGTCCTTGATTGGATTGACTAGGATCTCATAACTAGGCCTTGCTACTTTGTGCTACCTCCTCTCCCACTAAAGGTATAAGTAGCTTTTGCATGAGTCTTGAAGTTGTAAAATCTAAGGGTGGCAGGTTTGCTACCCTGTTATCTCAATTAAAGATGCTTTATTCCTTAATTCATGGCTTTGATTTATTTCAGGACTTGACAGTGAAGGGTTATCTTTTGTGAATTTTGGAGTAATCTCATTGAGTTGAATTATTTTAACTTTTTAGAGGGGACTGATAGAGGTGATCTTGTGTTTTCATTTGTTTTCACATTTCCCTTTTCCCTCCTGGTTACATGGTATTGTGGGTGGATCACTCACAGCCTTACTTTTCCAACAAGATTTGTGATTGGCTAAAAATGGATCAGGGATTGGAGAATAGGTGAATGAGCTCAGTCCAACTCAGACAAGTAGAAAAATTCTGAAATTATGTGAGGGTTTTCTTGGATCATTTTCATCTAGGATCCACAATCAAGGATACCTTTCCAAACTAGATATGGGGAACTGAAGCTAGGTGGAATAACATAAATGAATTACTGCCTAGTTTAGGGCTATGGTTTTCTTTTTTTTTTTTTTAATTTTAACACATGCTTTATTAACTTCTGGTTTACATCAGTCATTTCAGGCAGATTTTGAGTTATAATTTTTCCCCATTTTCCCCTACCCACCACCCCAGAATACCAGTCCCACAAGATATCCCCTCATCCAATCTGCTCTCTCTCATATCTTCTCCCATACCCCCTGACTTTGCCATTAGGGCAAGGTAAATCTCTGTGCCCCAATACCTGCACATCTTATCTCCCAATTACATGCAAAATAGTATTAATAATAGTATTTATATACATTTGAAAAATTTAATTTTAAAACTTCGAATTTCAGATCCATTCCCTTCCTCCATTGTCACCCACTCCCTCTGGGAAGATAGGCAATTCAGTATGTGTTGTACATGTATAGGTAAGCAAAACATTACCATAGTAGACATATTGTAAAAGACTGTTTATATTTCCCTCCCACCCATCCCACCCCCCACCTGGTCCATTCTCTACTTTGATCCTGTCCCTCTTGGAAAGTGGGTACTTCTGACCTCCCCTCCCCTCAGAATGCCCTCCTCTCCATTATCCCCCCTGTCATCCCCCTTCCCCCTACTCTCCTGCAGGGTGAGATATCCCATCTAGTATGTATGTCATTCTCTCCCTGAGCCAAATTCAATGAGAATATGGTTTTGCCTTTTTGCCTTCCTGTTCTTCCCCTCGCCTGCAACTACTTCCCCTTGCTTCTTCTACATTAGATAGTTTACCCTACCCTGTCTCTCCCCATCTCCTCTTGCCACTTTCCTCTCTCACCTCTTAACTTCACCCCTTAAGTATCATCCCTTCCCACCAAATTCAACCTCTGCCCTCTATCCATGTATACCTGTAAACATATATACACACATTCACATATGTATTCATATGCACATATATCCTTCTTCAATTATTTTCATAATGAGGAAGGTTTCATCAGTCACAGTTATTGTTTTTCCATGTAGGAATGTAAATAGTTCAACATTGATATGTTCCTTTTGCTTTCTTTTCCCTGATTACCTTCTCAAGCATCTCTTGCTTCTTGTGTCTGAATGTCAAATTTTCTATTCAACTCTGTTTTTTTCCTCAAGAATGCTTGAAAGTCCTCTATTCCACTGAATGACCATATTTCCCCTGAAACGTGATACTCAGTTTTTCTGGGTAGGTGATTCTTGGTTTTAATTCCAGCTCTTTTGACTTCTAGAATATCATATTCCATGCCCTTCTATCCCTCAGTGTCAAAGCTGCCATGTCCTGTGCTATTCTGATTGTGTTTCCACAATATTGAAATTGTTTCTTCCTGGCTGCTTGTAGTATTTTCTCCTTGATCTGGGAATTCTGGAACCTGGCTATAATATTCCTGGGAGTTTTCTTTTTGGGATCTTTTTCAGGAGGTGATCGGTGGATTCTTTCAACCTCTCCTCCTCTGGGTCTAAAACATCAGGGCAATTTTCCTTGAGAATTTCTTGAAGGATGATTTCTAGGTTCTTTCTTTGATCATGGCTTTCAGGTAGTGCAATAATTTTTAAATTGTCTCTCCTGGATCTATTTTCCAGGTCAGTGGTTTTTCCCATGAGATATTTCACATTGCCTTCTATTCTTTCATGTGTTTGGATCTGCTTAACAGCATCTTGATTTCTCATAAAGTCATTAGCTTCCATTTGCTCCAGTCTAACTTTGAAGGAATGAATCTCCTCAGTGAGCTTTTTAGATTCTTTTTCCATCTGGCAAAGTTGGCATTTTAAGGCATTCTTCTCCTCATTGCACTTTTGAGCCTTCTTTGCCATTTGAGTTAGTCTATTATTTAAGATGTTATTTTCCTCAGTCAGGCTGTTAACTCTCATTTCATACTTTTCCTGCATCCTTCTCATTTCTCTTCCCAATTTTTCCTCCACTTCTCTTATTTGGTTTTTAAAATCCTTCTTAAGGTCCTCTATGGCCTATAATACATTCATATTTTCATTTGGGGCTTTTGGTGCAGGAGTTCTGACCTCACAGATCTCCTCCTGTTCCATGCTTTGATCCTCTTTGCCCCCAAAATAGGAGTCTAATATTGCATTTTTCTGTTTATTTTGTTTCCTTTGCCTAGGCATGTTGCCACTTAATTACTTGATTTTTGGGCTTGTTGCCACAGTAGGACTCTGCCACCAGACAGGGGAACTTCCGTCCCAAACTTTGGGGTCTTCACAACTTCCGAAGGTATTAGTTGGGTGGCCTCTGTAAAGCCTCCATACACTCTGGCAAGCTGGATACCTACCCCAGACCTCCCCCCCCCAGACACAATCCAGATCCAAACAGGTTAAAGCAAGAGTGGTTAACCCCCAGACTAATTGCTGGATCTCCCTACAGTTTGCAGACCAGGAGCTGAAGCTTCCACTGAAGCTGCAAAATAGCTTCTGTTCTGTGGCTCCTCAGCCATTTCTCTCTCCCAGGGGAGGAAGCTGACGCGTTCACCCAAATACTGGTCCCAAAGTCCATAGGGCACTAACCTTTCATTTTGTCCTAGGCATATCTGTATTGATAATTCTGGAATTGTCACAGCTGCTGGTGTTCTGGGGTCCCTCCAGCCTGCTGTCCCAGCCACCCTGGGGCTAAAACCGTGGTTCAAGTGGGCCTGGGCTTGGCTCCCAGAGTGTTGCATTGTGCAGTGCTGGCTGCTCCCTGCAGGGCTGCTGGGCTGTCCTCAGCAGGAGATTAGCTTCTCTGTGTCATTCTGTAGGTGCTGGAGCTCCAGAAGATGTTTAGAGTCCACCTTTTACATTGTTTGGAAGTGGTGAGGGGGGAAGCATCTTGGAAGTGCTGTTTCTACTCTGCCATCTTGGCTCTGCCTATGGTTTTCTTTTGTAATAAATCTTAATTATCTTTTCGGGTAAATTATTTTTGAATTTTTATGGTAAATAAATGTTATAAAATGTTGTTGTCTGCAATAAATAGTTGTTGAGATAAGAAGGGAAAGAAGAAAATAAACATGATAGCCAGATACTGAGATATGATCTAAGTAGCAGCAGAAGGAAAAAAAAGAATTAGGGTCTGACTAGAATAAATCCCTTAACCCTTATATTCTAGTATGTTTAGGGGGCCAGGAAGGTCAAGAGGTATCTTGAGTTAGTAATCTTGGGTCATAGGCAAAGATCCTTTGGATTGGTTCTGAGAAGGACCTGGGGCCTCCTGGGAGTTGACTTGGATAAACAAGGTCTAATGTTCAGGGCTAGACTCTATTGTTGGGTTTATTGAAAGATATGACATCTAAATTGGGCCTTATCTGGGAGGCAATGCAATGTAGTGGAAGGACTGCTAGATTGAAGTACCAGAACTGGGATTTGAAATGCAACTCTAGAGGGCAAAGCCAAAATGGTGAAGTAAAAGCAGGGACTTGCTTGAGTGTTCTCCCAAACCTTTTCAAATATCTGTAAAAAATTACTCTAGACAAATTCTAGAGTTACAGAAGCCACAGAATGAAACATCTCAAGCCTAAGACAGTCTAGAAGGTCAACAGGAAGGATATACTGTACCAGGCTGGGAGCAGAGCACAGTCCCATATGGATTATACCACAGCAGGCCTCAGGGAACTGAATTGCTGGCAGATGTGGAGGTTTCCAGACTTCACAACCCACAAATACCAAGGACAGCATGGAAGGTCAGTGGCAAAACTCTGTGGGACATGGGTGAAAGAGGAGTCTGTGGTTTAGGCTCAGTCCCAGGGTGGTAGAGGTGGTGGCAGCAGCTGCTGCTACTTCTGGAGCTCTGGGGGATGCTGCTGCTGATACAAAACCCCTGAAGATTGGAACTGTACACGCACACCCACCCCTAGCCCCACTGGAAGGAGAGTATTACCCTGACAAAGAGTTAGAAAGTCAAGTATTTGGTTGGGAAGATGAGTGAACAGTGTAAAAAAAGTCAGATTATAGAATCTTACTTTGGTGACAAAAAAGATGAAAACATACAACCAGAAGAAGACAACAAAATCATAACTCCTACACCAAAAGCCTCCAAGAAAAATATTAATTGGTCATAGGCCATGGAGGAGCTCAGAAAGAATTTTGAAAATCAAGTAAGAGAAGTAGAGGAAAAGTTGGGAAGAGAAATGAAAGTGATGCAAGAAAATCATGAAAAATGAGCCAACAGCTTGCTAAAGGAGATAAAAAAAATACTGAAGAAAATAACACCTTAAAAATAAACTAACTCAAATGGCAAAAGAGGTCCAAAAAGCCAACGAGGAGAAGAATGCTTTTAAAAAGCAGAATTGACCAAATGGAAAAGGAGGTTCAAAAGCTCACTGAAAAAATTCAAAATTAGAATGGAGCAAATGGAGGCTAAGGATTTTATGAGAAATCAAGAAATTATAAAATAGAACCAAAAGAATGAAAAAGATAGAAGACAATGTGAAATATCTCATTGGAAAAACCACTGACCTGGAAAATACATCCAGGAGAGATAATTTAAAAATTATTGGACTACCTGAAAGCCATGATCAAAAAAAGAGCCTATACATCATCTTTCAAGAAATTATCAAGGAAAATTGCCCACATATTCTAGAACCATAGGGTGAAATTGTAAGAATCCACTGCTTGCCTCTTGAAAGAGATCCCAAAATGAAAAGTCCTAGGAATACTGTAATCAAATCCCAAAGTTCCCAGGTCAAGGAGAAAATATAGCAAGCAATCAAAAAGAAAGAATTCAAGTATTGAGGAAATGCAATCAGGATAGCACAAGACAGCAGCTTTCTACATTAAGGGATCTAAGGGCTTGGAAAATGATATTCTGTAGGTTAAAGGAGCTATGACTAAAACCAAGAATAACCTACCCAGCAAAACTGAATATAATACTTCAGGGAAAAAATGGATTTTCAATGAAATGGAGAATTTTCAAGCATTCTTGATGAAAAGACCAGACCAGGCTTTCAATTACATGACTCAAGAGAAGCATGAAAAGGTAAACAGGAAAGAGAAATCATAAGGGACTTATTAAAGTTGAACTGTTTACATTCCTACATGGAAAGATGTTGGAAATAGATAGGTAGACAAATAAATAGATAGATGGCACAGGGTGAGTTGAATGTGAAGGAATGATGTCTAAAAATAAAATTAAGGGGTAAGTGAGGAATATATTGGGAAAAGGAGAAAAGGAGAGATAGAATAGGGTAAATTATCTCACATAAAAGAGTCAAGGAAAAGGTTTCCTAATGAAGGGGAAGAGGGGGGAGGTGAGAGGTAATGAGGGAACCTTATTTTCATCAGATTTGGCTTAAGAAGGGAATACCATACACACTCATTTGGGCATCTTACCCTACAGCAAAGTAAGGGGCAAGGGAATAAGGTGGTGGTAGGGTGATGATAGAAGGAAGGGCAGATTGGGAAAGGGAGTAGTCAGAAGCAAACACTTTTGAAAAGGGACAGGGTATAAGAAGAAAATAGAATAAATGGGGCAGGTGGGATAGGATGAAGGGAAATATAGTTTGTGTTTCACACCATGAGTATTATGGAAGTGTTTTGCATAACTATATAACTATCAGTTTTGCATACTACTGCATCACATAGTTGCCCCAAACTAACTTCATTTCCTTTGTGAAAAGAGTTGCCAAACTAGTTGATGAAGGGAAATATTGTAAATATGATTTACTTAAATTTAGCAAACATTCTAATAAAAATATCTCATAGTATTTTTACAGAGAAGACAGAGGTCTGGATTCAATGATCATATAATTTTATAAATTCAATATTGGTTGGATATCCATACTTGAAGAGTAGTTGGTAATGGGTCAATATCAATGAGGTAGGGGTTGCCAAAGAAGAGTGCCCCAGGAATCTGGGCTTGCTTGTCCCTCTTGCTATGTAACATTTTTTTTTACTAACCACTTGGACAATGCTATAGGTGGTGTTCCTATCAAATCTGCTGATGGCACCAAGTTGGGAGGGAGAATGAACACACTGAATCATAGAGTCAGGATTTTAAAAGATCATGATAATGAGCTGAATCTCCAATGATAAAATTAAATAGAGATAAATGAGAAATCTCATAATTAGACAACAGAAAATCAACTTCACAAATACAAGGTGAGGGAAGCATGATTAAACAGGATTCGTTCTGAATAAGATCTGAGCTTTTATGAACAGCAGCTTAATATGAGTGTCATGTGGTAGTCAAGAAGGCTAATGTGATCTCAGATTGCAATAAGAGGGTCATAGCTACCAGAGATAGGGAGGTGACAGTACCGTTATATATGCACTCCCTCATCAGATATTATCTGAAGTTTTGTGCTCACTTCTGGGTGCTATAGTTGGAGAAGGACAGAAAGATGAACAGTGCAGGGTGGCTGGTGGTGTAGTGAATAGAGCACTGGCCCTGGAGTTAGGAGGACCTGAGTTCAAATCTGGCCTCAGACACTTAACACAAAAACTAGCCATGTGTCCTTGGGCAAGTCAATTAATCCCAATTGCCCTCCAAAAAGCAAAAAAAAAAATGGATTTTTACATGCAACTGGGAAAGAAGATATACAAGTAATAGGGTATAGAAATCTGTCTTGCCCTGCAAGAAATTATGGGGAAAATGAGTAAGGGGGGCGGTGTGTGATAGAAATGAGGGCAGACTGGGGGAAGGAGCAATCAAAATACATGTCATCTCAGGGTAGAGTGGAGAGGAGAGATGGGAAGAAAATTTGGAACTCAAAAATCTTGTGGAAATGAATGTAGAAAACTAAAAATAAATTAATTAATAATGTTTTAAATATGGGAAAATGTTGCCAAGCCATTTTACACTTTTTTGACCTCAGTTTTCTCCCCTGTAAAATGGGGGGTTAGGACTAGATGGTTTCTAAATTCCCTTCCACCTTTAAATCTTTGAACCTTGAAGGATGGGAAAGATTTCAACAGGTAAAGATTAGAGAATATTTATCATTCCTGTTATGGGGGATATCATGAAAACAAACAAAAAAAAGGCATAAGATGAATGTGACTAATGATGAATTGTCTATAATTTAGCTGAAATACAAAAGAAAAAAGTGAAGGGAAGGATAGAGAGATAAACTGGAAAGTTGCATGCCTTGTCTGTTCTTCCTAATGATTATCATTAATTGGGTAATGCTTTGATACCTTAAAGAAGTTAGCCACAGGCAATGAAGACAGGATAGAGTTCTCCTGTACTGGGAGTAACACACCTCATAAACCATCCAACACCTTTTGGAGATATCATTGCTAGGGAGCAGGGGAATAAGACCAAATTCCAAAATGACTCATTTGATGTGTCCAGCTATTTCTCTAAATGGTTTGGTTCCAAGATAACCCACAGCATAACCTGCCAAGCTCTCTTCTCCTAAAATTTTGAAACTATGAGCATTAAAGTTGAAACTTAATCCATCTATTTCTACCTAATTTACCCCCCACTAACTAGAATCAGCTTCTTTCTCTCTATCTGGCACATATAGAGTCACTGGAGACATTTTTCTCAGTCTTTCTAAGGATGGGAGTTCATTTGGCTGAGGGCATGAATTCCAATCCCCAAAGTTCAAGCTCATTTCATCATAGATAACACTCAAGCCTTTGAGGAGAGATTTTGCCAACAGTTTAAAAAGAATATTGTTTATTTTAAATCTAAATACAAAACAAAAGAAAAATTGCCATATGCACAGCAAAACATGAGAGGTTTCAATATAAAACAATGCATTTCCATTTCAAGAAAAATCTATATAATAAATACTACACAATGTTTTCAAAGCTGCCCAGCTTTTCCTTATAGGTTTTCTTTTGTTCTCTGCTGTACACTTTTTACTTTATTTTTCCTCTCCCTCCCCACCCCCTAACCCCTACCCTTGTCCTAAAGAAGGCTACAATTAAGCATGGATACACACACATATATATAGATAGACATCTATAAACATACATACATACATACATATATATATATATATACATTTACACTCATAAACATATATGTAAGACCATACCATGTTTATTTCCACTTGTCATCTGTTTCTCTGAAGCTAGATAGCATCTCCCTTCATAAGTGCAAGTCTTGCCAATAGGTTTTTAAAAGTCTAATAACCCATTCATTTAATAGTGATATGTTTGTCATATTTTACTAGCTCATTTCATACAGACTTAAAAACAACACAGAATGGTGATGACTTGAACATAAGCCATTGCACCTTGATGCCAATTAGTCTTAGCCAGGTCTGTGTTGTCCTAGGCCCTTTAGGACAAGATCAACTAGAGGACACTTAAAAGAGGGCAAACAACATGTTGAAGGACCTTGAGGTCATTCCATACTAGGATCAATGCAACCAATCAATTAGCCAACAAAAATTATTAAGTGCTTACTATGGTCCAGGTACTGTACTGGGTCTTAATAATACAAAGATCATCAAAGATGACAAAAGTCCTTATCCTATAGGTGGTATAGTGGATAGATCTCTATTCTTGGAGTCAGGAATACCTGAATTCAAATTCAGCCTCAGTCACCTAGTAGCTGTGTGACCCTGGGCAAGTCATTTGGTCCCTATCAGCTTTGATTTCTTCTATGAAATGGGAATAATAATAGAATCCCAGGATTGTTGTGAGGATAAAATGAGATATGTGAAAGGACTGTTTTGCAAACCTCAAAGTACCATTAAAATGCTAGTTATCATCATCATCAAGGGAGATAGCACTCATAAATAATCGAGTTCCAAGGTTAATTTTGGAGATTAGTGACTTTGGGGCAGGAGGTCATATTAAAGGTATCATTGAGGTATGTACAATTGGAGAAAGAAGGTACACTGGCCATGAAATAAAATTAAGAGGAAAGTGTTGAAAAGCCTGAGCCTTGCATTTAGTTTCATGAAAGACCTAGAGGAAAGCATTCAGTATATTGAGGAGATAGACCATATTTATGGTAGGACAGGGACAAAAGGCACAGGATTTGAGGTGTGTACAGTTTGCAATCTGTACCAGTGGTGAGATCATGCCATTTAAAATATCCTTAATCTATTGGAGAAGCAAACTATATCAATAACCATAATGTCATATGTTTTCAAAGAGACAGCAATATTCCTTTTTAACATATTAGAAACAAACTGGTTTTCAAAACATAAATGTTTTGGGTACTTTTTATCATTCATTATTCATTCATTCCACAAACATTGAGCATAGGCTGTATGGAACATGTAAACCTTCAAGTTAAGGGTTTGCTGAAAAATGTTGAACAACTAGCTCTCCAGAAAAAGTTTTAAAGTGCCACTAACACACTTTAAAATTTAATTTGCATTGGTAATACTTTCTTTTTTTAAACAAATGCTTTATTAACTTCTGTTTTACATCATTCATTTCCGCCAGATTTTGAGTTACAATCATTTTCCCCCCGTTAGTCCCCTACCCAACCTCCCACAAGGAGTCCCACAAGATATTGTTTCCTCCAATCTGCTCTCTCCCATACCTTCTCCCATACTTCCTTCGACTTTTCCATTAGAAGAAGGTGAATCTTTGTGTCCCAATGCTTGCACATCTTATCTCCCAATTATAAGCAAAAGATTATTAATAATATTATTTATATATATTTGGAACATTTAATGTTAAGACCTCGAATTTCAGATCCATTTCCTTCCTCCTTTGTCACCCTTTCCCTCTGGGGAGATAAGTAATTCAGTATATGTTGTACATGTCTAGCTATGCAAAACATTATCATAGTAGATATATAGTAGAAGGCTGTTTATAATGCCCTCCCACTCATCCCACCCCCACCTGGTCCATTCCCTACTTTGATCCTGTCCCTCTTCTATAGTGGGTACTTCCAACCTCCCCTCCCCCCAAGGATGTCCTCCCATCCATCATCCCTCCTCTCATCCCCCTTCCCCCTATTCTGCTGCAGGTTGAGGTATCCCATTTAGTATGTATGTCATTCTCTCCCTGAACCAAATTCAATGAGAATGTGGTTTTGCCTTTTTTGCCTTCCTATTCTCCCCCTCCCTTGCAACCACTTCCCCTTGCTTCTTCTACATGAGATAGTTTACCCTACCCTGTCTCTCCCCATCTCCTCTTGCCACTTTCCTCTCTCACCTCATAATTTCATCCCTTGAGTATTCTCCCTTCCCAACAAATTCAACCTATGCCCTCTATCCATATATAACTGTAACCATATACACACACATTCACATATGTATTCATATGACCACACCCCTTCTTCCATTATTTTCATAGTGAGAAAGATATCATCAGTCACAGTTATTGCTTTTCCATATAGGAATGTAAATAGTTCAACTTTGATAAGTTCCTTTTGATTTCTTTTCCCTGATTACCTTCTCAGGCATCTCTTCCTTCTTGTTTCTGGATGTCAAATTTTCTATTCAACTCTGGTTTTTTCCTCAAGAATGCTTGAAAGTCCTCTATTCCACTGAATGACCATATTTTCCCCTGAAACAAAATACTCAGTTTTGCTGGGTAGGTGACCCTTGGGTTCATTCCCAGTTCTTTTGCCCTCTGGAATATCATATTCCATGCCCTTCGATCCCTCAGTGTAGAAGCTGCCAGGTCCTGGGCTATTCTGATTGTGTTTCCACAATATTGAAATTGTTTCTTCCTGGCTGCTTGTAGTATTTTCTCCTTGATCTGGGGATTCTGGAACCTGGCTATAATATTCCTGGGAGTTTTCTTTATAGGATCTTTTTCAGGAGGTGATCTGTGGATTCTGTCAACCTCTATTTTGCCCTCTGGGTCTAAAACATCAGGGCAATTTTCCTTGAGGATTTCTTGAAGGGCGATTTCTAGGTTCTTTCTTTGATCATGGCTTTCAGGTAGTCCAATGATTTTTAAATTGTCTCTCCTGGATCTATTTTCCAGGTCAGTGGTTTTTCCCTTGAGATATTTCACATTGCCTTGTAATCTTTTGTTTGTTTGGATCTGCTTAACAGCATCTTGATTTCTCATAAAGTCATTAGCTTCCACTTGCTCCAGTCTAACTCTGAAGGAATGAATCTCCTCAGTGAACTTCTGAGATTCTTTTTCCATCTGTCAAATTTGACTTTTTAAGGCATTCTTCTCCTCCTTGACCTTTTGGGCCTCCTTTGCCATTTGAGTTAGTCTATTTTTTAAGGTGTTGTTTTCCTCAGTCAGGTTGTTGACCCTCATTTCATACTTTTCCTGCATCCTTCTCATTTTTCTTCTCAATTTTTCCTCCACTTCTCTTATTTGATTTTTAAAGTCCTTCTTAAGGTCCTCTATGGCCTGCAACCCGCTCATGTTTTCCCCTGGGGCTTTTGGAGCAGGACTTCTGACCTCACAGTCCTTTTCCCGCTCTATGCCCCCAAAATAGGAGTCTAGGGTTGCATTTTTCTGTTTCCTTTGCCTTGGCATGTTGCCACTTAATTACTTGACTTTTGGGCTTGTTGTCACACTATGGCTTTAAGGCCAGCTAGAGGAATTTTCATCCCAAACATGTGGGGGGCAACTTCCGTTTCTGTCAAGTTGTAAACCCACCCACGACTTCCACCCTAGATCACAATCCAGATCCAGGGAGGTTAAAGCAAGAGCGATTACCCCCCCAAGACTGATCACTGGATCTCCCTACAGTTTGCAGGCCAGGAGCTTGAGCTGCCTCTGAAAACTACAAAATGGCGTGTCTCCTCAGTGGCTTCTAGCCCCCAGGGAAGGAAGCCGAGGGGTTCCCCAAATACTGGTCCCAAAGTCCATAGGGGACTAACCTCTCACTTTGTCTTAGGCATGTCTATGTTGATAATTCTGGAGTTGCCACAGCTGCTGGTGTTCTGGGGTCTCTCCAGCAGGCTGCTGGTCCTGCCGCCCTGGGGCTAAAACCTCAGCTCATGGGGACTTGGGCTCTGCTCAGCTCTGCTTCCCATGCTCTGCGTGCTGCGCTGCTGGCTCCCAGACCACTGCGCTTGTCCTTCCTGCAGGGCTGCTGGGCTGTCCTCAGTGGAAAGTTAGCTTCTCTGTGTTGTTTTGTGGGTGCTGGGGCTCTAGAAGTTGTTCAGAGTCCCCTTTTACATAGTTTGGGGGGAATCTGGGGGCAGAGTGGCTTGGATGAGCTGTTTCTACTCCGCCATCCTGGCTCCGCCCTCCGGTAATACTTTCTTAAGTCTAGACAATTAAAAAGAAGTCCAGATTTGTAGTGTTTCCCCTGATTTACATGGTGTAAATATTCATGAAAATTTAACAATCATCCCTTACAGCCAGCTCCAGTTCACCCCTGCCTCAAGTGTTGACAATTAATTTCTTCGCTAAGGACCTTCTTCAGGGCCAAAGGAAGATATCTCAAAGGTGAACTCTTTGAGACTGGATAACAGAACTCTGAAAATAGGTGTCTGTGTTTCAGTCACTAATACCATTCTTCTCTTTCCTTCCCCTCCCTTATAATGTCCAGGATATGAGAAACTTGGCAAATTAAGTTCTTTAGCCTCTAAGTTAGTAGGATAAATGGCATCATTCCATCTGCATATCAGTGTTCCATAAGGGGATAGGATGATGTAGTGGGAAGCATACTAGTCTTAGAGGTAGAAAATGGGGGCTAAGCTCCTCTCTTCCCCTTTCACATGCCCCTTCCCTCCTCTGAGCCTCAGTTTCCTTAAATGTCAAATGGTACATTAAATAAGATGATGACTGTGATCTCTTTCAATTTTTAAAACCACAGTAGCAACTTCCTCATGTGTATCTACTGGCATTGCTTTGTTTTGACTACCAAACACTGATTCATCTTCAGTGAATCTGTCACTGCTACTGTACAGTTAAACATAGGGTTTTGTAATAGCAACACTGCTTTCCTGCTCATTCCCATGTCATGTGTGAAGGAAGACAGGAGTGAAGGAAGCGGGCAATGGGACTTCATTTTTTCAGTTTGGATTCAGAACTAGAATCCAAAGTTTGAGTCAGGGCTACCAAAAGGATTTTGTAACTTCTCTCCTTTGCATGGGATCAGGTTGCCTTCTTTGACCTTGTGAGTCATCTTTCAAAACTCTTGTTATGAAAGTGATGAATGTTCAGACAACTGAAATATGGAGACAGCAATATTGGGCAGGGGTGCAGAAAGAATCCCCTCATACAGAGGGGCGTGACTATGGATAAGTCACATCATGACTAAAGTGTTCACTGTGCATAGGATTGTGTTGTTTAGTTATCTGACACAATAAATTTTACTGAAAATCAAAGCTTATCCCTGTATATAGTAAAATTTAAACTTTGATTTTATCTACTTTTCATGGGAACACATGTTTTTCTTAAACTGAACAAACCAAATATAACTTAACCTTTTCTCAATGATTTAGGGTCATCATTGAGAGCACTTTATTCAATAAACAGTTATTGAATGTGACTATATATCATTGTACTATAACCTTCCAGAGTGAAGCCCTCAGGGACTATTGAGATGGAGCTATTTGTCTCTCCTGAAATGGCCCTAGATTGCCATGTACCTTGAGATATTTATTTCAAAATTTTTAAGGTTTTATTTTTGTTTTTTTTCTGTCATCCACTTTTGCCAGTGGTCACAATCAATATCTCTGTGTAAGAAGTACTTCTTTTCCCTTTTAACTGATATTTCTGATTTCTAGTGGATTGTGACACCAGATAATAAAGTTTGTCAAATTAATTTCTAAATTGAGAATAAATAGTAAGGGTCTGAGTAGTTTCCATCAATAAAATTTTAGTGCAAGACTTTCCTCCCACAAAGTGTTACTCATGCATATACTAAGATGATTTGAAAATTTCTTGATTAATGACAACCCAGAGATAAATTTGTTGGATAATCCTTTGATTATCAACATTAAATTAGGCATGAATGGTGCTCACCAAAGATGTTCTTCACCATTATGGACAATCTCTTTCACAGAGTCTAAATGTGGAGAGATTCCCTTATAGATGGTGAGTTAGAAATGTTCTTGTTCATGAAGGACATTTTGCTGAATTCATCAAGCTCCAGAATATTATAGTACCTTTTCAATAAAATCTGTAACTACTCTAGATTTCTGATAATCTGCACAGGACAAATTGAGTGGATGAAAAATGAAAGGTATGATATGTAACCGAAAGGACAATTGAGTCCATCTTCCATTAAATATGTTTTGACTAGGCACTATGTGTGGACAATGACCTGGGCCCAGAGTTGAATAGAGGGAAATAGAGAAAGCTGGGTTGCATTTGAGAAGCTATATATTCTATATTAAGCTACCCTATGACATAAAACCTCAACTTAATCTGGTGATACTTAATAGCTGCAATCATAGAACAAGATATCTAGGAGGAGTCAAGACTGTGTGTGACCCAAAGAAGAATGGAAAGACACATAGCAAGTATGAGTAAACTGCAATATATTACCAAAAATGACTTGCAAGAATAAAGGAAAAGTAATAAGGTGATAATCTTGCTGTCTCTGATGGTCTGTGCTGGTCAGACTACATTTTAGGACAGACATTAATAAACTGGTCAGTGTATGTAGGAAGGCAATTGGTGGTGGTGAAAGGCTGTGAGTTCATGCTATTATGAGTGTTGGTTGAAGGAACTAGGAATATTTATCTCAATGAAGAGAAGAAACAGTAGGGATAGTTGCCTTCTCATATTTTGAGGCTGTCTTAGAGTGGAGGTTGTAGACTTGTTTTCCTTGGCCCAAAAGGGCAGAATGAGGAATAATGGGTGGAAGTGACGAAGAAGAAAATGTATATGTTATCCTTAGTGTAAGGAGGAAACAAACAAAATAAAACTCCCTAATAATTAGAGCTCTCTAAAAGTGGAATAAGCTGCTTTGTGGTATGAATTCTCCTTCATCTGAGATCTTCAAGGAAAGGACAGATGACCATTTGTCAGTTACATTTTGGCAAGGTTTCTTTTTTCAAGGTATAGATAGGACTAGATGGCTGCTGAACTGTCTGACAAATATGAATATATAGGACTTTATGTTTGCTTGTTTTGGTCTGGCAACTAGTGTAGCAAATTCCTACTGAGGAAACTTCCTCTAGTAAGGAAGGTCTGCTACTGTTTTGTAACTTAGAGAGTTTCCTAATTCACTGAGAAGTGAAGTGATTTAACCAGGATCACAGAACTACCTTGTATCAGAGGGATATTTTGAAAAACAGTCTTCTCAACATCCAAGTTGACTCTCTTGGCTATGCTGCCTGTCTATAATGAGGACTATGATTTGAAAAGTATATAATCAGAAAAGGTGGTGGACTGGTCATATGGCAAAAGTAAGGGATAATAGAGGGACCACCTCAGGGACACTAATAAAAGTTCCAGTGTATGAAAGACAGACAAAAGTTACCCCCAAATCATTACTAATTTTCAGGATCCATCAGATTTTTCATTCAATTTCATTCCACAATTGAAAAAAATGTTGTCTGCATGTAAAATGTCATCTTACATATACTTATATATACTATTCCTATAAAATGGATCAGATATTGAATGGAATTAATAATGAACTTGCAAATTCAGTTCAGCTGCATCAGTTAGTTAGTCAGCATGTGTACTTACCACGTTCCAGGCATTGTACTAAACAATGAGGCTACAAAGAAGTACTTGCCCTTAGGAGACTCATAATAGAAATGGGGAGACAAAAATCAATCTTGTGAAAACAAGCTATATACAGGATAAATAGAAAGTAATTAACAAGGAAGATACTAGAATTAAGCAGTGAAAGGCTGGTGAAAGGCTTCCTGTAGAAGGCGGGATTTTAGGTGAGACTTGAAGGAAGCCAGGAAAGGCAGGAGATAAAGAATAGGTGGGAGAGAATTCCAGACATGGAGACTCCAGAATGCCTGGAGGTTGGAGACAGAATACAAGGAGGCCAGTGTCTGTGTACTGAATAGGAGATGGAGCTTGGGAGTTGTAAGGTATAAGAATAGAGATATAGAAGGGTGCCTATGTGGTGCGGTGAATAGAGCACCAGCCCTGGAGTCAGGAGGATCTGAGTGCAAATCTAGCCTCAGACACTTAACACACTTATTAGCAGTGTTACTTTGGGCAAGTCACTTAACCCCAATTGCCCGCTAAGAAAAAAGCAACAACAACAACAAAAAGGAATAGAGATATAGAGAGGAGGTAGATTTTTAAAAATTAATTTATTAGTTTAGTTTCAGTTAACAAGATTCAATTCCATAGTTCCTTGATTTTCAAATTTCCTTTACTTCCCTCCCCCCTCCCCCACAACAGCATATAGTCCAGTATAGGATCTGCAAATGCATTCATAATAGACATTATTCCAGTTACAAAGGCGTATTGTACTAGGTGGGATGAAAGATGGTAAGGAAGAAATAAAACCAAACAATGAAAAGAAAAAGATCATTTAGTTTGCTTCCATCAGGATTCAGGCTCAGTTCTTTCCAGTTATATCTCTGGATGGCGCATTTCTCTCTTTCTTGAGTCTTTCGGGGTTGACTTATATCACTGCATTGCCGAAAAGAGTCCAGTCTGTCATAGTTGGTCATCACAGATATGGTATGTCTGTGATTGTATACAAATTTCTCCTGGTTCTACTCTTCTCGCTCAGCATCAGTTTGTATAAGTCTCTCCAGGTAATTATGAAATCCACCACCTCCTCGTTTCTTATAGCACAATAATATTCCATTACATTCATATACCACAACTTGTTTAGCCATTCCCCAATTGATGGGCACCCCTTTAGTTTCCAATTCTTTGCAACCACAAAAAGGGCTGCTAAAAATATTTTTGTACATATCGGTCTTCCTCCCACTTCTATGATCTCTTTGGGATATAACCCTAGAAGTGGTATTGTTGGGTGAAACGGTATGAAATTATTTATAATCCTTTGGGCATAATTCCAGATTGCTCTCCAGAATGTTTGGATAAGTTCACAACTCCACCAGCAATGTATTGGTGTTCCAATTTGTCCACATCCTCTCCAGCATTTGTCACTTTCTTGTTTTGTCATCTTAGCCAATCTGACTGGAGAGATGTGGTATCTCAGAGTTGTTTGATTTGCATTTCTCTAATTAATAGTGATTTAGAGCATTTCTTCATATGCTTATAGATATATTTAATTTCTTTCTCTGAAAACTTTCTGTTCATATCCTTTGACCATTTATCAATTGGGGAATGACTTGTATTCATATAGATTTGGCTCAATTCTCTATAAATTTTAGAGATGAGTCCTTTATCAGGGACACAAGTTGTAAAAATTCTTTCCCAATTTCCCACCTCCCTCTTGATCTTGGTTACATTGGCTTTGTTTGTGCAGAAGCTTTTCAATTTAATGTAATCAAAATTATCCATTTTGCATTTTATAATGC
>WOXC01005179.1:0-240616 GCA_011680675.1 Gymnobelideus leadbeateri
AATACAAGACTGCTTTCAATAAGGCAAACTCATGGTCATAGTATTGTTATTTTTGTTTGTTTAAAACCAGAGAAGGATTCCTTGTAGACCAGAACTATAAAGGATATTAAAAACCATCTAGTCCAATCCTCTCATTTTACAGGTGAGCAAACTGAGACCTGATGTTTATGGGTGAATTGTTTTATTTTTTGGAAATAGCATAACTCAAGAGGTGTCATTTTAAACTATACTACAGAGAAACCAATGTAGATTGGCAACTGCTCCTCATCTTATAGTCTTAGGGTTGTCTGGACCACTGAAAGGTTAAAAGACATGCCAATGGTCAAGCAGGTTGTGTGCATCAGAGCCTGGTCTTGAATTCAGGCCCTCTTGTCTCTGTGGCCAGTGCAGTACCCATTCTGACACCTTATCAATCTGCTTTACTAAGGGGTACTCCCTAGACCACTGAAATCACAGATCTAGCTTTCTCACCTGCTGCCCAAGAAGCCAACATTTTGACTGCTTGTCAGGAACCTAATTGGTTTTTATAATTTTATCCATATCATTCAAAAGGCAGAAGTTATTACAAAAACTATGGTGATGCCACTCTGGCCAGTCATATATCTACTCCATCCTTTGTACTTGGCCCCATGCTCCAGACATTGAGAATATTTTTTTAAAAAAGAATTCAGTTGAAGCTCCAAATAAATCCTTGCATAGATTTTTTTTAAAGCAATTGGGGTTAAGTAACTTGCTCAAGGTTACACAGCCAGTCATTATTTATGTGTGGGTGCTCATTTTCTGAGGCTGGAGCCGATCCTGGGTCCTCCTGATTCCTGGGCTGGCGCTCTTACTCACTCCGCCACCTAGCTGCCCCTCCTTGCATAGATTTTTAAAACCCTTGGGCACTATAAACAATGCTTCCTATAATATGGGCTCAGTCCTATAATAGAATACATACATACATACATATGTATATACACACATATATCTTTTTACAAGTGGAATGGGATTCCTCAGGAGATGATATATGACCACACTAGAGTTCTTTAAGGAAGACTGGAGGATCCCTGTTGGGAATGTTAGTAAATGGGTATTGTAGTGGATAGAGGGTTTGACCTGGAGTAGAGAAGACTCAAGTTTGAATCCTGCCCCACTTACCAGCTATGTGACATTGGGGAGGTCACTTAACTTCTCTGAAATTCACTTTCGTTATCTGCAAAATGGAAGTAACAAAACCACCTACCTTAAAGGACTGTTGTAAGGACCAAATAAGATAATATATGTAAAATGCTTTGCAAGCCTCAAAGCACTGTGTGAATGTTAGTTATTAATATTATTATTATTATTTAGCATGGGGTGTCACAGATGGCTCACAGGGGGGCACAAATAGACATTGCTAGCATCTCCTTTCCTCACCCTTCTCCAAGAAAGACTTAAATTCCTGTTAAGAGGGGAAACAGGAGCCAGCACTGAGCCCCTACTGTTTTCCTCAGAAAGAGGGAGTAGCAAATTAGAATTGTATCTATCTGTTCCCTTAAATATTATTAGTCTGGGGAGTATAATTTTAAGATTCAAGCTAAGCTTTTGATTGCTCTTTTTTTTTGCCTTTTTTTTTTTGAGGGGCAATTGCCCAAGGTCACATGGCTAGTTTTTGTGTGTGTGTGTGTGTGTGTGTGTGTGTGTGTGTGTGTGTGTAAGTGTCTGAGGCCGGATTTGAACTCAGGTCCTCCTGACTCCAGGGCCGGTGCTCTATTCACTGCTCCACCTAGCCACCCCTGATTGTTCTTCTTTAATGGGAAAAGGAGGGCCTCAAGTTTTATATCTAAGACTTGAGAGCTTTCCCACCAAATGCCAATTCCACAGTGAACACACTTAGCAAAGAGAAAAGAAACCCATTTATCCAAGTTGATAGCAAAATAAAAGTCAGAGAAAGTACACGGGTGAGAATACATACTAGACAATACAGGTTGAAGGAGCTCTCCCATTGGGAGTGAGGTAACTTAGTTCAACCAAGAGAATACCAAATCTTGCCTAAGGGAAGATTTCCCAAAGTCTCTACTGTAGCAAGCTGAGAATAAGGATATGATTGAAGTTCTATATGTCAGCTCTTTCCCAGAGTCTTTCTCCCTTTATGTCCCTGAAGAGATACTGGAGTCTCCACATGTCTCCTCTCTCAATGATGGAAGCTAAAAGAACCCAAAGAGACAATACACAGTAGCAACTACTTGGATGTATCAGAAAGAGTTTTTCATTTGCCATCTATGATTCCCCCCTTAAATGATCTCCCATCTCTTCAACTGATCTCTCTTCTTTCTCATTCTCTTCAATTCCACCCTATCTCTCATGCAGGTACAGGGCATTGATTCCACCAATGAAGGCAGAGTCCCATGCCAATGGACTTTGGGGTTCAGGCTGTAATAATTATTATTATTATGTTGAAAAGGAAATTCTGAGTCATATGGATTGGGCTCCAAAGTCTCCAAAGTCTCTTCCAGTTTGAAGATTCTGTGATCCTGAGGATGACCCAAAGAACCATGGCTGGGGAGACTCTTTTTTCTTTGCCTAGGAGAATGTGGCACACTTTTTTCAGAGCCATTTGAGAGTATAAACCAAAACAATGAATAAGCTTATGGAACAAATTACTTATATTGTGTGTTACAAGTTACAGTTGTATCTCTCTATATATTTATGCATGACAACAGATGAAAATGATTTGGGGATATTTTCTAAACATATTCCAAGGGATAATAAATATATATACTCTACAGAATTATGTCATCAATAATCCTCAGGCCCACTGAGTTTTCCCTTGGCCTCCAACAGCTTAGGCAGTCATTAAAAAGTTTTGGCAATAGGGGTGGGGATGGATATCAGGAAGAATTAAGAAATCAAATCAACAGGACTTAGCAACTGTTTGATTGTAGAGGTCAGTGAGGGAGAGCCAAGAGTCAAGAACAACTCTGATATTTGATCCTGAATGATTGGGAGGGTGGTGGTGGCTTCATCAACAGAAGTGGAACATTTAGGATGAGAAAGTTAAGCAGGCTTTGGATGAAGGATAATAATAGCTAGCATTTATATAGCACACATTTAAAGGGTTTTCAAAGCATTTCTTTACATAAATTAGCTCATATGGTCCTCATAACTACTCTGGGAGATAAGTGCTATTATTATCCCCATTTTGCAGCTGAGGAAATGAGACACACAGGGGTTAGGGAATTTGCCCAGGCTCACAGGCAGGATTTGAACTCAAGTCTTCTTTACTTCAAGTCCCACACTCTATCCACTGTGCCATCTGAATTCAAACCTGGACTCGGGTTTAGACAAATTGATTTTGAGGTGTTAGTGAGAGATCTCAATGTGTATCAGCAGATAAGTAGAATGAAAGACCAGGAAATTAGTCAGGGCTAGAGATAGAGATTTGAGAGTCCTCTGGGGAGAGGTACTGAGTAGATGAGGTTGCCAAGAGAGCCCACAGTGAGTGAAGAGACCTAGCAGCTTTCGAGGATTTCCACACTTAGTGGGCAAGAGGAAGAAGGGAAAGAACAGTAGGAGATGGAGAAGTGATAAAAGTGATAAAAGGAGAACCAAGATAGGGCACTGTCATAGGAGGGGAAAAAAATCAAAGAGGAGGGAGTGGTCCAAGATGGAGTAGGACCCAGAATGAGAAGAAGCCATTGGATTTCCAATTGGGAGAGTCATTCATTGGTAGCCTAATTGATATTGCCTCAGTCAAATTGAGACCTGGGAAAAACCTTAGCTAAAAATGGTCAAGGTCTCCCACTGCATCCTGGGGCATCACCAGTGGTTCTGACCTTTATCTTGCCTTTGGACCCAGATATCTGGAGGAGAGAGTGAGGCTGGTGCCCTTGCACAGCCCTCCCTCACTTAAATCCAATTCACTTGTAAGTCAGGCACCACCTTCCTGATGTCATGGTCCCCCTTTGAAAACAAAGGACACACAACAACAATTGACCTTACCAAATCTAACCCCATAAGATCATAGGGTCATAGAATCAGATGAGAATGAATCTTAAAAGTCATATAGTACAATCTCCTCATTTTGCACATAAGGAAACTGAGGCTCACAAGGGTTAAGTGATTTGCCTAAGGTCACACAGATAGTGATTGCCTGAGCCAGGAAAAGGAATGGAGTCTCCCATCTTTCAGGCCAATTTTCCTTCTCAACCACTGCTTTTCATACTACACATCCTATTTTTAGCACTTAGGCAATGAAAAGCCTTTTTATGCCATATATGTGTACACATACCTTGTATATTTCCATGCACATGGCTCTTAGTCAATAAATAGTATCTACTATGAAAAAGCTTGTAGAAATATGTACACTTTAGGGGCCTCTGGTTAGATTTTGTCATTTAAAGTATGCACAAAATTTCAGGAAGAAAAACACAGTAGAAACCACTCAGATGTATCAGGAAGAAAGTTTTTCATCTGACATCTATGATTCTCTAGCATTTTCCCTCCTTTAAATGATCTCCCATCTCTTCAGTTAAAACTTTCTTTCCTCGGAGAGAAGAGAGGTCCTCATTATCAACATTCACTTGCCTCTCTTTGGGGAAAACATCAATTAGCTGGCATGAGGGAACGGCACACTATTCTCAGACCTCCTCCCCCTTACCCCCCCTTCGCTGGCCTCTGAGCCTGCCAGACCCCTGGCTCCTTGACATTCTCCTTTCTCTTCTGCAATACCCCTCCCTCATTCTGCCACCCCCAAGTACTGTAATTACTTCTTAGTTCCTAAATCAATTCCTGCTCTGGGGAGAAGGAAGCCTTCTCTAATTACAGCCAGTTACATTCATTGCATCCGGGGTTTCTCATCATCCCTCAAGGAGGTCTTGTTCCCATCCCTTTCTGCCATATTCTGTGGTTAGTCTTAGCACAAGGAGAGGAAGCCACAGAGGGTATGTGGAGTCCATTACTCTTGGAGGGTAAATTATTCTGCTTTTTTTTGGAACCAGACAAGTTTTCTTTTTCCTTGAAATGTCAGACAGACCCTGGAAGCTTGTGTGTTAATTTGCCAGAATTCTCCCTTCTTTGATAAGATGCCTTTAATTTTAACTTGACATTTTTTCTTGAAAACAAATTAATACTAATAATATACTTCATGATTTAGGCTCAGGTCTGTGAGTAACAATTTAATTTATTTTAATATAAATTTATTTATTTATTTGAACACATATACGAAGTCATTTCTAGCTTGGAGAGAGATATTCTGGCATAGTCTCCCATGCTTTCCAACATGATTCTCTGCCCCAAGATGATTTCAGGTAACATTTGTAGAAATCTTGAGCAAGAAAAAGTTCATAATATGCTAAAATATGGTTTGAGATTAACATTCCAGATTAGTCACCATTTAGTTCATAGATCACTTTCCCGTCAGAATTCCTTCCTGTGGTCAATTCCTTAACCTTGAATTTCAAAAAAGAAGCCATTGTCCCTGGGTGGGTCAATATCAATCACTCTGGGTGGCTGTGGGGAGGGCAGTCATCTAAACAAATATGAAGTTTGATCATCACCTTTACTTCATTTTAAAGAAAGGCCTTAGCTTTGGTACTTAGCACTTTCCTAAGAGAAAAATCTGCAAAAGGCTTTAGCCAGTAGTCAGTCAGTCAATTAGCATTTCCTAAGCGCCTGACATGCCCAGGCTATGTGCCAGGGCAGCCAGGTGGCACAGTAGACAGAGTGCTAAGCCTGGAGGCAGGGAGAATCATCTTCCTGAGTTCAAATCTGACTTCAAATACTTACTAGCTATGTGACCCTGGGCAAGTCTCCTAACCCTGTTTACCTCAGTTTTCTCATCTTAAAATGAGCTAAAGAAGGAAATAGCAGTTCCCTCCAAGTATTTTTGCCAAGAACCCCAAATGGGGTACAAAAAGTTGGATACAACCAACATGACTGAACAACAAAACAAAACCAAAATGTGCCAGGCACTATTTTAAGTGCTGAAGATTCAAATAAAGGCAGAAGACAGGCCCTGGACTCAAAGAACTTACAGTCTAGAGGCTGGAGAAGTATGGTTTGTTAATATTACTAGAGAACCCAAAAAGGAGGTTCTTAAAAATTATGTTTCCTTAAGGGAAAGGGCTTTGGCGGGGAGGGTTGGGGGAGTCATCTTCATGCAGGAGATAGTTGAAGCTGCTATAGCAAACTAATTGTAGAGGGAATGGATTTCTAAATAGAGAATGTAATAGGAGAGGACAGGGACAAGGAAATGGGATCAAGTTAGGGGTCAGAGGGGATTATCACCTAAGAGAAAGATGAAGAAAAGGAGTAAGAAGGGAATTCCCTGTGGTCTGTTGCAAGTAGAAGAGGTCAAGGGCAGAGGAGACTCATGTCTGAGTGACTCAGAGAGTCTTGGGAAATCATTCCCTGTAAGGGATCATGGAGGAAGAAGGGAGGCAGACTTTATGCATCCTGAGTAAGGTTAGAATAGAACAGTCCAGGAATGGTGGAGTAGATGAGGCAAATTTGTAGCTAAGTAAGATAGGAAATGAGGGTTGAGGGAAGCTTAAATAGAAGTAGAAATAAATTGACTCCCCATGAGACTTAAATCAGAAGGAGGCTTCCTTGAATGAAGTTTTAAGCCTTGGCACCAGAAAGATAGAAAAGGAAAAGAACATCTATTTTCTTGCTATAAAAACTTCTTTCCTAAAGAACGAAAAGTAGATGGGACTGAACTGGAAGAAACATCTCTGGTTGTTTTAAGTTGACTAGTAAATTTCCATGAAAGCAGAGGTCTAATCTTCTAAGTTCTTTGACTATTTAGACTCCTCTAAACCAAAGTGTCATTCTTCACAACTGGAGCCCTAATTTCATACACATCTGTTTCCTTTGGCTACTTAATAGAGCTACTTCTACCTTTGAAGAACAAGCTTTGCTCAGAATATTACCAAAGCTGAGGAAAAAAACAACTAGAAAGGTGGTCCACGTTTTGAGCCTAGTGGAAAGTTGAGCCTAGTGGAAAGAGAGTGGAAAGAGAGCCGGAAAAAGGTTTCTTTTCTTTCAAAACAGCATTGATTCGAGTGAATTCCTGCCAGTGATTTCAAAGCTTTGGCAGATTAATGGGGTTGAGAAACAAAAGCTAGAAAAAGGTGATGTTTCTAATGTAAATGGGAGGCAGTTCAAAACACTAATTAAAGACTGTTCCCAGTTGGTTTTATCATGTAAAACAGAAACATCATGAAAGATTCTTTTTGTAGTGTTTTTATATGGATTTCAAAGATACAGTAGACAGCTTGCCCATTCCTTTTATAGTCATTCCTGAAAGCTAAGGCTCCAGTGACTGGGTTTCCTTGGTGCCCTTTTCTTTATGGTGGCGCCTGGAACACAGACTTATCACCCCCCCCCCCCCCCGGAACTACTTGTCCTGTTTCTGCAATTGTCTTAAATCTGTACATATATTCATTCTTAGAGACTATAGAGCACATTCAACATCACCATGTGACTTCCAAATTCCACCAGCAGACTAGCCAACTTTAATTTAGTGGGAAGAGTGCTAGATTTGGCGTCAGAAAACTGGTTTCTAGTCCCCTACTTGATCACTTACTAATTGTTCAACTTTGGCTAAGACAGGCTCACAGGGGCATCGATTTAAATCTAGAAGGGCCACTGAAAGTCATTTAATCCGATTTCTTATTTTATCAATAAGGAACTGAGTCCCTTGGGTGAAGTAATTTCTGGGATTTGAATTCAGGTCCTCTCACTTCAAATCTACTGTGACCTTTCCATTATACTAGAGATGGAGTAGTGATAAGAATTGCTGGATTTGGAATCTGGAAACTTGAATTTGAATTCTTGTTCTGTTACTTGGGAGACAGGACGAGCCTCAGTTTCCTCATCCATAAAATAAGAGGATTGGACAAGATCAAAGATATTGAGCATATGCCCTATGGCTGCATGTAAGCCACTGCCCTCCTAAGTGTGCCCAAACCAGATTAATATGTAATTGGGAAATATTTAACAAAATAAATAAAAATACAGTAAAACATAGATAATATTAATACATGGTTTTCTAAGTCAATATGTGATGTGGCCCACAGATATGTATGGTTTATTGGACCTCGTTTCTCGTTGAATTTGACACCATTGGGCTAGATGACATCTAAGTAACCTTTCCACTCCAACATACTGTGAGAAAGGCTCTCTAATAAAAGGTATCTTAGGTGCTCAATAAAACAAAACACCTAATTGTTAATAGGAGGTGGAGATTAATCCATGATGCACTGATGATAGTATGACCTGAGTCTCAAGCCCAGGCATGCCCATAATATTTGCTTCATTGGTGGAATGATCTTCACCGTCTCCTCATTGCCACAGACAATGATGGGTGACTTGATAACTCTACTCCACTTCTCTCCACCAGTGAAGAAAGTCTTATGCTAGTGCCCAGGCTTGAGCCCTGAGTTACAATGATTTAAGGATGGAGGTCCCCTCTAGAATATATTTATACTTTCTTTCTTGTCTCAGATAAAGGACTTAATGTTATTCCATGATTAATTTTACATGCAGATAAATTGTCAATGCTAAAGGAGAGAATCATCTTTGGGTTTAAAAAAAATCCCTATATTGATGAAAAATAATAAAATAGTGTGCTGTTACCCTCTTTTTTGGAGGACTTCCTTCAATTCAATCTAACAAAAATTTATTAGGACCTATTATGTGCAAGGCATAGTTATTTGTGTTTCTATCTCTTTCTCCCCCTTCCTGTCTTTTAGATTTTAGCTGAAATGAATTGACCTACTTGAAAAAAAAAACCATTAAAATACATGTACATATGTAGATACATATATTAAAATACACATACATATATTAAAATACATATACATATATAGATACATATGTTTTCAGGCCATGTCCCTAAGAAGTATGGATCAAAACAATTATATTTGAATAATATAAAAAAAGCCAGAAAGTTAGGAAGGAGACAAAAATTGAGACATTTTCTTTATGATGCACAAGACTACTCAGGGGATTAGAGAATTTCCATCCCTGGTAAGAGTAATCTATCATAGAAAGATGATTTTAATGTTAACATTTTTCAATCACAATAACTGATATGTCCATATAGTTACTTAAAGTTTGTAAGACATTTTGCACATACTCTTTCCCATGATCCTTAGAATAGCCCTGCAAAGTAAGTATTCTGCTTTTGATTTCCATCTTACAGAACGGGAAACTGAGCCTCAGAGAGGCTAAGTGACTTTCCTGTGTTAAGTAGATAGCTAGTAAAGCAGGATTTGAACTTGGCTTAATGATCCAAAGCCAGCACTCTATCCATTCTCCCAAAATTCTACACTTAAAATTTCTTACAGTTTTAAACTTCATCAGTATGTTTATCTTGGACCATAGCAGCAAATAGAAAATGTACATGGCCGCTAGGTGGCATAGTGAATAGAGCACTGGCCCTGGAGTCAGGAGGACCTGAGTTCAACTCTGACCTCAGACACTTGACACAAATACTAGCCTTGTAACTTAACCCCATTTGCCCTCCAAAAAGCAAAGAAAAAAAAATGCACGGGGCGGCTAGGTGGCGCAGTGAATAGAGGGCCGGCCCTGGAGTCAGACACTTAGTCCACACAAACAAAACCTAGCCGCGTGACCTTGGGCAAGTTACTTAACCCCAATTGCCCTAAAGGGGCCGCTAGGTGGCGCAGTGAGTAAGAGCTCCGGCCTCGGAGTTGGGATGACCCGAGATCAGATCCGGCCTCAGAAAATGAGCACCCACGCATAAATAATGACTAGCCGTGTAACCTTGAGCAAGTTACTTAACCCCAATTGCTTTAAAAAAAAAAATGCACATGGTTCAGGATTAGCAGAAGGATATTGGATTAGATAGTATCTGAAGAATTTAGGAATTCTTTCAGTGATAGAGGCAGCATGGTACAATGGAAAAAGTCCTGGAGGCAAAACCAAAGTATCAGGGTTCAAATATTGGCAGTCTTGCTTCTTGTAAAGAATTTATGGAAACCATGGTTAAGAAAAGCAGAGAAAAAAAAAAGCATGGTGGGGTTGCAATATGTGTAATAGGAGAAGTATACACATGAGTGGTTTAAAAATGATGAAAATTTGGGTCAAAATATTAATGATTCTTGAAATATAAGATATATTATGTGTATGGAAATATGAAACACAAATACATTATGTGTACGGAAAAATGAATTTTCCATTCTTGATATACTGAATATTCATAATTTTCAATTTGTAAGATTTTATTAGCAAAAATAGCAAAAAAAAACCCCAACCCCACCCTACAGTTTATTAACAATAACAACAAAACCCCTGTATCAGGGGTTTTGACACAAATGGACTAAGGATACTTTGATGACCTCTTACTGTTTCCACCTATTGGTCCCATCTAGATCATCTGGTTTCAGTATTTGACATCCCTTAACAGTTGTCACTATTTATCCTTACAAGCACACTGGTTTATAAGGCTCAAAATATAATGGTTTTATTTGTGAGTTAATAGGAACAAATAGTACTCACATACAGGCCTGTTTACAATGAACAACGTTCCTTACAAAAACCTGTACAGTGACTGAGTAGAGTGGTTAGGATTTGTGCCCCTTCCTCAGCTACTTTCTGTGGCTCCTATGTCTGCATAGCCACTGTTTTATTGTTGTTGTTTTCCTGAAGTTCTTATATCCTGTTGTTCTCAAAAAGGCTACAGTGCCTTTTGCTAACCTCTAGAATTTTTCTTCCTTCCTGAAGCTTTCTTCAGCTCCTGGCAAGGTGGTGCTCCTTCCATTGTTCTGACCTCCAATTCTTCACAGCTTTTGCCCAGCAAGTCCTTTTTGTTTTGTTTTTTTTCTCCCAGGTCCACTCCAGTCCTCTGCAACTCTGTCATTCTCCTCAGCTGCTAGCAGATGGCGCAGTTTACCTTTCATAGCAACCCTCCCACCCCCCCCCCACCCCACCCCCCGCCCCTAAGAAAAAGGGAAAAGCTCCCAGTGCATGTATAATTTAAAAATACAGCTTCATTATTTTTAAACCTTCTTGTGCACAAAGCTCAGCAACCTTAGACCCCACGTAGATTTCAGGTCTATGGGGGTTATAGGCATGTTCTCTCCATGCATCAGTAAGCCAACCTCTGCCCTCAACCTCATGTAGGCTTACAGTGACTATTTGCTCTTTCTTTCCCAGAATCTGGATGCTGTCACCTGCTCAAGTTATCCTTTCTTCCTAGGCTCAGGGGTTCTGGGGAGACACTTTGCATCTCACTGATTTCTCCTCTACTCCTCACTTTCCCTTGAGACATTTAAACAAGGTTATTCAACCTATCCTAATATTGTTTTCAGGATCAATTAGAAGTAGGGGTGGGTAGGAAATACCTCCCTCCAGCCTACTTTTAACAACCTTACTATACATTACTGTCTTTCTTTTAGCCTTTGAGCCAGCCAAAAAGTTCTTGCAGTTCCTCACACATGGCATTCCATTTCCCATTCCAAAGTCAGTGCCTTTGTACAGGACTTCCTCCTAATCTTTTCCTCTTGTGTTCTCTAGTTTAAAAGTTCAGTTCAAACACCATCGCCTATAGTGTTTCCTGATCCCTCTAGAAGCTTGCTATTATTTCTGTTCAGTCTTTGTAACCCCATTTAGGGTTTTTTTTGGCAAAGATACCGGAGTGGTTTGCCATTTCCTTCTCCAGCTCATTTTACAAATGAGGAAACTGAGGCAAACAGAGTTAAGTGACTTGTCCAGGGTCACACAGCTAGTGAGCGTCTGAGTTCAGATTTGAACTCAGGTCTTCCTGACTCCAGACCCAGTGCTCTATCCACTAGCTGCTAGTACCTTCCTGCAAAACCTAGCTTGAGTTTATTTTATACAAAAATATATGCATACATGCATGTAGTCTCCTTGAGAATGTAAATTCCTTAAAAATTGTTTAATTTTTGTCTTTGTAGCCCCAGCACCTAGCACAGCTGGCACATAGTAGGTACTTAATAAATGCTTATTCATATATTGTGGAGACAGATTTGTTTTAGTCCCTGGTATAATAATGATGCTTTGTATTTGTAAAGTACTTTTTAGTTTGCATACCTAAAAAATATCAGTAAAGATTTTCTTGGTCAGAGATAATGTTGATTTTTAAAAAATGAGCAGGGTGGACACACTTAATACTCTATTGTACTCATGCTGCCTTCTCTCTCTCTCTCTCTCTCTCTCTCTCTCTCTCTCTCTCTCTCTCTCTCTCTCACTCACCCTCCTAGTAAAATTTAGTCTTCCTACTTCCACCTCCACAGTTCTTGAGGATTTCTCCTTTTAATTAGGTTTTCTTCTTCTTTTAAAAAAATCTTGTTGATTATGAATTGAAATATTGACAAACATGAAAATTTTTAATCTACAAAGAGGAACAGAAAAGGATTGCATATGGAATTGTGGACTTTGGTTTTGCATAGCTTTCAAAGTTCATATTAAATTTAACATAATAGTAAAGAAATTGACCTTGTCTGTGCCCCCTTCTGAACTTCCTTCTGCTTTCTTTTTTATATTTTAGTTTATTATTTTTTTGGAGGGGAAAAGGCAAGGCAATTGGGATTCAAGTGTCTGAGGTTGGATTGGAACTCAGATCCTCCTGACTACAGGGCCAATGCTCTATTTACTGCACTACCTAGCTGCCCCTCTTTTTTGTATTTTAAAAGATGCTTCATTCACACTCTTTTCTTTCTTTTCTTCTCCCCCTCCTCCTTCTTTTTGCATCAATCAACCAATAAGCATTTATTACACACCTACTAGGTGCCAGGTGATGGGACTACACAGACCAAAAGTGAAATAATTACTACACTCAAGTACATTATGTTGTATTAAGGGAAAAAAGAGGTGTGTGTGTGTGTGTGTGTGTGTGTGTGTGTGTGTGTGTGTGTGTGTGTGTGTGTGTTTTAAAGTAATCTAAGGAGAAAGGGTCATGAAGGAGCTGACCTCTCCCTTAAAAGGGAAGAGAGAACCAGCTTTGAGCTTGTAAATACCTACCTACTTCCCCAACTTTTTCTAGTGTTATTCATTGCATTTTTCCTTTCCCAAATCAGTTCAGCTCAATACAATGCAATAGTACACATACATGCTGAACAGTTCTCAAATTTTTCTTAGTTGGTTTTTTGACCAGGTAGGAATTACAGAGGGGAAAATGACACTTCACATCAAAATGGAAACTAAAAATGTCCAGAAGGGGGCAGTGGTGCCCTTTTAAACAGAGAGAGAGAGACAGAGACAGAGAGAGAGAGAGAGAGAGAGAGAGAGAGAGAGAGAGAGAGAGAGAGAGAGACAGACAGACAGACAGACAGAGAGACAGAGAGACAGAGAGACAGAGAGAGACAGAGAGACAGAGACAGAGATAGAGAAATTCAACTTTAATATAGTGTTATTATTGTATTTCATATCTCACTGACATTTAGCGACCCTCGTAGTATAGAATTATTAAAAAGTTGAACCTTTGCTTTCATAGAGTGTTTGAGTAGCTGTGAAATTTCCTGAATGTAATGAAGGCTTCCTTCTTTCTCCTGTTCAACTCTGGGCTCTCCTCATTGTCCACTGATATTGTCCCCTCAAATAGAGGGGTTATTGAATGTTCATTTGAAACCTGGACAATAGATGTTCTTCATCTACTTGGTGTTCCCTATGTAGATGGTCAGCCCAAATATCTTTGAGTGAATACAAAATTCTTCCAGTTCCAGGGAATCTCTCTCCAACCCTCTCTTTCTGTTGGATCTTTTCCATCATAATGAGGAATACCTTTTTTTTAAATTCCCAAATGCTTTATTAACTTCTGGTTTACATCATTCATTTCTGCCATATATTGAGTTACAACTTTTTCCCCCCTTTTCCCCCTACCCACTGAAACGTGGGGTGGAATAATAGACAAACCAAGACCACTGAGGCAAGAAAAAAGAAAAAAATTTATTACGAGTTCGAACCCGGGTCCCACCATACATTTTAGATGGAGGACCCCGAGTGTCTCCTCGGGTGCTTTTTTATACAATTATGAGGGGAAAGCAGGAAATATTGAGCTCACTGATTGGCTTAGTGAGACTCAGCTAACTCTTAGAGACAAGGAGTTGTCGGGAAATGATTGGCTAGCAGACTTAGTTGAGTCTTGGAGATAGAGGCTTGATGCCAACTTCATGGGCTATAGGGGAGGGGTGAGAGCAAACAGGTGAAGCGTGGATAGCAGTTGAGGCAGTTGACTCAGTTCCCGAATCTTATAGGTCAACATGACATTGTGGTTAGGGTTGGGAAAGCATGCATTCTTCAAGAAAAAAACAAGGTTATTCTATAATCTGAGGTTTGGCCCTATTTCATATTTGGCTCCATTTCACCCACCACCCCAGAATAGTAGTCCCACAAGGTATCCCCTCATTGAATCTGCTCTCTCCCATATCTTCTCCCATACCCCCCTTGACTCTCCCAGTAGGGCAAGGTGAATCTCTGTGTCCCAATGCCTGTACAACTTATTTCCCAATTATATGCAAAATAGTATTAATCATAGTATTTCTACATTTTGGGAATACCTTTTTTGAACATACATCTCTCTATTTTATACCTCACTTTACACTTCATCAGAGGGCTGCTATATGAATGCCATTTCATTTATAACAAGAATATCAAGATTGATATGATTCCTCTCCTCCAACAGTATATCTACTCATTGGTGATTGGACAAGGATCTCATATTTAGAGTACCAATAATCAAAGTAGTTTTTTGGTTGTCTAAAAACTGTTTGTCTTAGTGCCTTCTGCCTTTTTTCTGGCTCTTCTGCTATAGTCACTGAAGAAACAAAAGGAGGTAAGACAGAACTGAGAGCTGTTTTTTAAACTACTTATTGTTTGTTGGATTTCCATGGCCAGAAACATATCACCAGGTGGCCTGCCTCAAGGTGATACATCTTTCTACAGTTAGCCAGAAAACAGACTTAATCTATTATTGGGGCCATACTCAGAGGTGTGGCAGAATTTGCCAGGGCTCAAGTTTTACTGGAATTTCTTTCTAGAACCCAGAGTTTCCTCTATACCACAGGGAGGCTTGAGAGAAGGACTTGTGGAGGACTGTCTGTTACAACACCAAGAATTTATTCTCTAACAGTTTTCCATTTTGGCATCCCTGACCCAAGGAACTGAGATTTATCCAATTCAACAAACATTTATCTAGCACTTAGGATCATAGGGTGAGAGCTAGAAGGAAGTTTCTTTTGTAATTCAATTTTGTTTCATTTTCAGTTCCTAATTCTCTTCCTCCTTCCCCCCATTACCTCATTAATTGAGAAGGCAAGAAAAACAAAACCCATAATAAAAATGTATAGTCATATAAAACAAATTTCTGCATAGGTTGTCTCCCCTTCCTCTCCCCACCCCCGCCCCAAAGAAAACAAGAAAAGAAAATACGGTTCAAAGGATATGAACAGGCAGTTTTCAAAAGAAGAAATTAAAACTATAGTCATATAAAATGTTCTAAATTACCAATAATTGGAGAAATGCAAGTTAAAACAACTCTGAGGTCCTACCTCATAGCTATCAGATTGGCTAACATGACAGAAAAGGAAAATGACAGATACTGATGGGGGTGTAGAAAAATAAGGATACCTAGTATGCACTCTTGTGCCATTGTGAACTAGTCCAGCCATGCTGGAGAACCACTTGGAGTGATCCCAAAGGGCTAGAAAATTGTGCATACTCTTTGACCTAGCATTATGACTATTGAGTCTATGCCCCAAGAAAATCCAAGAAAAAGGAAAAGGATCCATCTGTACAAAAATCTTCATAGGAACTCTTTTTGTGGTGGCAAAAAACGGAAAACTGTGGGAATGCCCATCAACTGGGGAATGGTTGAACAAGTTATGGCATATGTTTGTGACATAATACTATTGTATTTTAAGAAATAATGAAGGGGCAGATGGGTGGCGCAGTGAGTAAGAGTGCTGGCCCTGGAGTCAGGAGGACCCGGAGTCAGGAGGACCCGCCGGTCTCTGTTACTTAGCACCCACACATAAATAACTAGCCATGTAATCTTGAGCAAGTTACTTAATTCCAATTGCTTTAGAAAAAAAAAAGAAATAATGAAGGGAATGGTTTCAGAAAAACCTGGGAAAGCTTATATGAGCCGATACAAGGTGAAGTGAGCAGAACTAGGACAACATTGTACATAATAAAAGCAATATTGTAATAATAATCAACTATGAAAGACTTAGTTACTCTGATCAGTACAATGATGCATGACAATTGTAAAACACTCATGATGAATAATCCAGTCCACCTCCAGAAAAAGAACTGCTGAACTCTGAGTGCAGATTTTTATGCACATTTTCTTTTGTTTCATTTTTCTTGCTGGTTTTCCCCACAACATGGTGAATGTAGAAATACATTTTGCATGACTTCATATGTATAATGGGTATCATATTTCTTGCCTTTTCAATGGGTGAGGAGGGGCTGGTGAGAGGGAGAGTAAAAGATTCTTCATACTGCACTCTGAGTTTATCAGCTCTCCATCTAGAGGTGGATAAGTAATACACTTCATCATAAGTCCTTTAGAACTGTGGCTGGTCAAAGTCTTTCAAAGTTGATTATCTTTACAATGTTGCTGTTACTGTATAATTTTTTTCTCCTGGTTTTGTTCACTTCACTTTGCATTAGTTCACACAAAGCTCCCTAGGTTTTTCCGAAATCATCCTGGTTATCATTTCTTACAGCACAACAGTATTACATCACATTCATATACCATGATTTGTTCAGCCATCCCCCAATGGATGGGCATCCTTTCATTTTCCAATTCTTTACCACCACAAAAGAGCTGATATAAATATATTTTTGCATTTTTATCTTTTTAAAAAAAATCTCTTTGAGAGTAGAGACCTAGTAGTAGTATCACTGGGTCAAACAGTATAGACAGTTTAATAGATTTGGGGGCATAGTTTCAAATTGCTTTCCAGAATGGTTGGACCCATTCATAACTCTACAGTGAATTAAAGTACTTGTTTTCCCACAGCCCCTTCAGCATTGATCATTTCCCTTTTTTTTTGTCAAACTACACAATCTGATAGGTGCTACATGCTACCTCACAGTTGTTTAATTTGTATTTCTCTAATTAGTAGTGATTTAAAGAACTTTTCCTTATGGTATTGATAGCTTAGATTTCTGCTTGAATGAACTTTAAAGGTCATCTACTTCAAGCCCTTATTTTACTTTATTTATTTAGTAATTTTATTTTTTCATTTTTTTGTTTAATGAACCAATTATTTATTTATTTTTAGTTTTCAACATTCATTTCCATAAGATTATGAGTTCTGAATTTCCTCCTACCCTCTCCTCTTCCCTTCCCCAAGAAGGCATGCACTCTGATATAGGCTCTATATACACATTCATATTAAATATATTTTCACTTTAGTCATGTTATAAAGAAGAATTAGAACCAATGGGAGAAACCAAGTGAAAGAAGAAACAAAAAAAAGACAGAGCAGATATTGTGCTTCCATCTGCATTCAGACTCCACAGGTCTTTTTCTGCATGTGGATAGCATTTTCCACCATGAATCTTTTGGAGTTGTCTTAGATCCTTGCATTACTGAGAAGAGCTAAGTCTATCAAAGTCAGTCATTGCACAATGTAGCTGTAACTGTGTGTATAATGTTCTATTCTGCTTACTTCATTCAGCATCGGTTCATGTAAGTCTTTATAGATTTTTCTGAAATCTGCCTGCTCATCATTTCTTATAGCATAATAATATTCTATTACATTCCTATACCACAACTTGTTCAGTCCCCCAATTGATGGGCATCCTCTCAATTTCCAATTCTTGGCTACCACAAAAAGAGCTGCTATAAATATTTTTGTACATGTGGGTTCTTTTCCCGTTTTTATGATCTCTTTGGGACACAGACCTAGAAGTGTCATTGCTAGGTCAAAAGGTATCCCTTTGGGCATAGTTTCAAATTGCTCTCCAGAATGGCTGGATCAATTAGCAGCTTCACCAACAACGCATTAGCTCTCCAATTTTCCCATATCTTCTCCAATATTTATCATTTTCTTGTTTTGTCAAGTAATTTTCATTTTAACTGTTTTCTTAAATCAAAACTCCTTTCATTTTAAAGAAATTAAAGAAATTCTATGTCCCAGAGAAGGGAGTGGCTACTATGGAAGAACTGGGTTTGAAAAATAAAGTTCCTAATTCCAAATCCAGTGCTTTTCCCACATTCTACCTATGTTTAAACTCCCTGAAACAATGTGCATAAGTGTCTATCCCTGGCACTAAGTACTCCACTTTAAAGTAAAGGAAGATTTAAGTGTTTGTGAGAAAGGTATCTGCTGTGAATTTCAAATATTCTTATAAATAACTAAAAATAAATTCATGCATTCCCTTCTTGGAGAACTAAGAGCCTCCACCCCTTCCCTCACCCCACCTTCCAGCTCCAAATGGATGTTCCTGGCAAGCACTGATTTCCTAAGTCAGTTGATTAGGAAAAGAAAACAAAGAATACATTTTGTTTCCAACTATTTATTTGTGATTCAATAAATCATACCATTTCTACATCTAAATGCCATTTTTTGTTTATTTTTTGCAGAGACTCACAAATATTTGCTCCCCAAAGAAGCCCTGAAGACTCTCTTCTCCAATATTGAATTGTAAATATGAACAAAAGCTACTAATGGATCCCAGTGCCCTTTCATAATGAGAATGTATTGAATTTCATTTTCCTCTTTGCATCTGAGAAAGCCTCCCGTTTACAACATTTGCGGGTTTAGTCTTAGGTAGAATCTAAATTAAAGATTATCTTTGTTGTATTTTAATATATAATTTGCAGATTGATATATGTATATTTGCAAAGGATAGACTCTAGAAAGTATAATCTCTTTGCTGAGAAGTAAAGAAATCTGAAAGTAGTATTGAAGAGGAAAGGGTGATAAGGAGGGGGGGAGGGTAAGAGGTTCTGCCAGGGACCCTGATCACTATCAGTGACCAGAAACCCTGCCATTCAGTCTGGAAGGAATTCACCAGGCTCAAGCAAACTTTGAAGCTGAAATTGTAAAGTTTATTGTTACACTGCACAAGCGCAGCGGGCAAGGATTCTTAGGGAACCTGCAAACTTACAGGGATCACAGGCATAGTTTTAAGGTGTCAATTATGCTAACTAGGTGAGTAAGGGTGGGATCAGAGAGGAGTTAAGGAGTGGTCAGTGCTCAAAGGACCATGCACTTTTAATATCAACGGCCCAGGTGTATTGACCATGATTCACTGGGAAATAGCTCAAGGGGGGGCTAGCTGGAGGTATGGTTTTAGGCCTGACACATCACTAAAGAGTGCCCAGTCTGCCACCCACCAAGGTCATCAGAGACAGTGCGGGTATATAATTGACTAAGGAGTTACCCTATAGATAAGGTATTGAAGAATTTATGGTGCAGCTGGTTTAGTGCAGGATTCATAGATCAAGCAGAGATAAACAGGTCATGAGTTGTTGCTGGGTAGAGTGCTGGAATGGGGAAGGGGCAGAGTCAATGCTCTGAGGCTGGGGGTGGTGGAAATGTGATTGTACAGACTGGTTTTACAAATTGATTTTACAGACATAGATCCCAAAGCACCCCACTTACAAACTGATGTTACAGATTGATATTACAGACATATATACATCCCAAGTACCCCATCAGTATCATTGCATGAACTATAAACATTCTTGCCAGGATGGCAAGTCCTCGGCAGTCTGGGCCTTTGTTTCTTTATTTATACAATAAGGGGCTTTGACTAGATGATTTCTCAGGTCCCCTTTATCCATCTAAGTCCTCCTGTCTGTTGACCAAGAGGCTCTGAGGTTGTCCTAATAAGCTTAAGAAATGTTCAAATGAATTGACAAAGAATTCAGTTGCGCCATATTTGGCACCTACTACTATAAACTGTTGTATTGAGCATTATTAATTCATTATCATAGTACTGGAGCAGCTAAATGGCACAGTGGATGGAGCGCTGGGCCTAGCTAGAATCAGGAAGACAGACTTATCTTCCAGAGTTCAAATCCAGTGTTATATACTTACTGGCTGTGTGACCCTAGGCAAGTCACTTAACCTTGTTTGCCTCATTTCCTCATTTGTAAAAAGAGCTGGAGAAAAAATGGCATGCCACTCCATTATCTTTGCCAAGAAAACTCCAAATGGAATCCCAAAGTCAGAGACTACTGAACGAGAACAATAATCAATGTATCTAATTGAATTGATTAGAAGATGGTGCTAATAAAGCCAGGGTCTCCATCTGACATCCCCCTACTCTGCTAACTCCCTTTCCTGACTGGGAGACTTAGTCCTTATCTCTGACTGGGCAGGAATGGGTGACTGAATCTGCATTGGTATAGATGGCAGCTCCATAGTTTCATCTCTGTGGATGGAAGACAGCAACATCTCTCATAATATTTAGGATCATTTTATGTGACATATTTGTTATTGGAGAACAGTTTGCTAGAACTTCCATTATGAACAAAAGACAAGGCATTGCATATAGCACAGTAAAAAGGGGTCATTCTCGGGCAGATATCCTGTAGAATTGCTGAAATTTCCAGGTTTGAGTAAATAGAAGATGAAATATGTCCCCACTCATTGATTATGTGCTAGGTAATTGGTCTGGTGTCATTTTATCAGACATTTGTTTTGCCTTTGCTGGATCCTAAGCTAACATTTCCAAGTGACAGTCTATGGCCTATTCCTTCAAGCTTTCCTTAAGGATTTGAATCAGTTTCCTTCATTCCCACTGGGAAACATTGGTTTAGAATCCCACCAAGGAGTGTTGCAACTCCTGAGAGTACTTGAGACTGCTTAGAGCAGAAAAGTGACTTACTGGACGCTTATTCAACCAATACCATGGCCTCTTGAATTGGGACTGTTTGCTCAATTTCACTGGGCTTATGTCTGCTTATGTCTTATTTAAATTAGAGAGGTTAAACAAACAGACCATAATGTAGCTCTCAATACTCCTTGAGTGTGGCCTGAGCCATATTAAAATATCATTGGGAAATATTTAACAAAATAAATAAAAATGCAGTAAAATGTAAGCAATGTTAATATGTGATTTTAAAAGCCAATATGCACCTACAGGGATTCTTATGTACAATTTAGTGGCCCCCATTTCTAATTGAGTTTGAAACCAATGGTTTAAACTACCCAGGGTACCCTAAAAGAGAAGACAGTATACATTTCCCCCTAAACTTTAAGAAGTGAGATTTGTACTTTACTAGAATATAACAATTACAAATTGTTAATATGAATGAGTATGTGTGTGTGCGTGTGTGTGTGTGTGTGTGTGTGTGTGTGTGTGTGTGTGTGATTCTGTGTGTATAGGCACAAGTTGAACCCAAATGGTTCTGGCATTCTATATATGCTGAAATATGTGTGTGTGTGCGCGTGCGTGCGCGCGCATGCATATCATCCCTCTTTCCTTAAATATACATACATTATTATATATTATAATATTTTTGCATATATTAAATATACAGCAAAATATAATTTAATAATATAAACAAGTTAATGACCTCCTTCATTTCTACTCTTAGGATGAATAGACATCTGCCAAATTTTTGAGAAGGCTCAAGGTTTAGAAGAAGGCTTGTATAAATAAAGGCATGTTAAAATGACATTGTAGTGCTGGAACCCTTCTCTAGTCTCCCATGTGACTAAAGCAAGACCTATTTGCAAGCTTCCTCTTTCACTGGAGCCCAGATTACAGGCTCTAGAACGTATGGGCAGTTATTCGATTGGCGACAATTAGAAATGGAGAGAGCCAAAGGGGTATCCAAGGATCCAGGACTTCTTGGGGCAGGAGGAACCTTTTATATGCCGGAATGAAAACTTCACTGAGGCTGGAAGAAGAATCAAAGGAAATGGCACTTTGGGGTCCTTGATAAGGACTGATAAGAAGACGCTCTGATTTACTCAGTGGGATCTGAAAGTGACCAGAGTCTAAGCAGAGCTGTCCCTATGTGGACAGCTGGTTGTAGTCCTGGACCCCACAGTCAATGAAAACCTCTACATTATACCCATAGGAAAATGTTTGGAACTTCCCACATGAAATGAGCAGCTTTCTGTTTTGCCACATATGCTATATACCATGATAGCTTTGGCACTCTTCAGAGTGAAACTGAGAAACTGAGGCTGCTCATGTTGAATGACTATCCTCTAGACTAAGCAGCAACTTGGAGCCCAAAGTCATTTTCTTTTTTAGAACATTGTTGGAGTGGCTGATCTACAACTGGCCTCACCTTGCCCAGCCCACCAAACTCTTGGCTTATATTCCTCAGATACCACAATGGAGACGTGAGCCTCCCATGGACGATGACCACAGTGTATCTGAATGGAGGACTGGGGAACCCCCGCTATGCCAGATGGAATCGCCGGGAGAGCATTGAGGACTGTGACCAGACTGAACGCTACCGGGGAGATGTGGAAGGGCAGCAGAACAGATTGACTCCATTTGAGAAACTCATGCGGGACATGTCAAAGGATGAGAAGGTGGTGAGAGAAATCACACTCGGGAAAAGGATTGGCTTCTACCGGGTCCGAGGGGAAATTGGAAGTGGAAACTTCTCCCAGGTGAAGCTTGGAATTCACTCCCTAACCAAAGGTAGGGCTTGACTTCTCAGGGTGAAACTCACATGGCATTTAGGAACCAAGCACATTCATAGTAACACAGTAATTTTGGATCTTTTCAAAATGATTAATTGGAGTTTGTATATTGCTATCTCAAAGCAACTGATTTCTGAAGTACATATCAATCAATGCCTTATATTAAATATAACATGATACAATGTATTTAATACAAATACAATTTAATATAATGTAATGCCTTGTATTAGCAATGGTATAAAAGAGCCTTGGACAGTTAGATAATCCAGAAATGGTTTATTTTTGAAAATCTGCTATAGACCATGAACTTGGTTTTTTTCCCCCTACTGGAGATTAAACTTTTAAAAAAATTTTTTTTATTTAAACAAATGCTTTATTAACTTCTGTTTTACATCATTCATTTCTGCCAGATTTTGAGTTACAATCATTTCCCCCCCTGTTTTTCCCCTACCCACCCTCCCAGAACAGCAGTCCCGCAAGACATCGCTTCCTCCAATCTGCTCTCTCCCCTATCCTCTCCCACACCCCCTTCGACCTCTCCATTAGAGGAAGGTGAATCTTTGTGTCCCAATGCCTGCACATCTTATCTCCCAATTACAAGCAAAAGAGTATTAATAATAGTATTTATATATATTTGAAACATTTAATCTTAAGACCTTGAATTTCAGATCCATTTCCATCCTCCCTTGTCACCCATTCCCTCTGGGGAGATAAGTAATTCAGTATGTGTTGTATATGTCTAGCTATGCAAAACATTATCATAGTAGATATAGTGTACAAGGCTGCTTATAATTCCCTCCCCCTCATCCCACCCCCCACCTGGTCCATTCCCCACTTGATCCTGTCCCTCTTCCATAGTGGATACCTCCAACCTCCCCTCCTCCCAAGGATGCCCTCCCATCCATCATCCCTCCTCTCCTCCCCCTTCCCCCCATTCTGCTATAGGTTGAGATGTCCCACCTAGTATGTATGTCATTCTCTCCCTGAACCAAATTCAATGAGAATGTGGTTTTGCCTTTTTACCTTCCTATTTTTCCCCTCCCCTGCAACCACTTCCCCCTGCTTCCTCTACATGAGATAGTTTACCCCACCCTGTCTCTCCCCATCTCCTTCTGCCACTTTCCTCTCACACCTCACAACTTCACCCCTTGAGTATTCTCCCTTCCCAACAAATTCAACCTATGCCCTCTATCCATATATAACCATATACACACACATTCACATATGTATTCACATGACCATACACCCTTCTTCCATTATTTTCATAGTGAGAAAGATATCATCAGTCACAGTTATTGCTTTTCCATATAGGAATGTAAATAGTTCAACTTTGATAAGTTCCTTTTGATTTCTTTTCCCTGATTACCTTCTCAGGCATCTCTTGCTTCTTGTGTCTGGATGTCAAATTTTCTATTCAATTCTGGTTTTTTCCTCAAGAATGCTTGAAAGTCCTCTATTCCACTGAATGACCATATTTTCCCCTGAAACAAAATACTCAGTTTTGCTGGGTAGGTGACCCTTGGGTTCATTCCCAGTTCTTTTGCCCTCTGGAATATCATATTCCATGCCCTTCAATCCCTCAGTGTAGAAGCTGCCAGGTCCTGGGCTATTCTGATTGTGTTTCCACAATATTGAAATTGTTTCTTCCTGGCTGTTTGTAGTATTTTCTCCTTGATCTGGGGATTCTGGAACCTGGCTATAATATTCCTGGGAGTTTTCTTTTTGGGATCTTTTTCAGGAGGTGATCTGTGGATTCTTTCAACCTCTATTTTGCCCTCTGGATCTAAAACATCAGGGCAATTTTCCTTGAGAATTTCTTGAAGGGTGATTTCTAGGTTCTTTCTTTGATCATGGCTTTCAGGTAGTCCAATAATTTTTAAATTGTCTCTCCTGGATCTATTTTCCAGGTCAGTGGTTTTTCCCATGAGATATTTCACATTGCCTTCTAATCTTTCATTTGTTTGGATCTGCTTAACAGCATCTTGATTTCTCATAAAGTCATTAGCTTCCATTTGCTCCAGTCTAACTCTGAAGGAATGAATCTCCTCAGTGAACTTTTGAGATTCTTTTTCCATCTGGCAAATTCGACTTTTTAAGGCATTCTTCTCCTCATTGCCCTTTTGGGCCTCCTTTGCCATTTGAGTTAGTCTATTTTTTAAGGTGTTGTTTTCCTCAGTCAGGCTGTTGACCCTCATTTCATACTTTCCTGCATCCTTCTCATTTCTCTTTCCAATTTTTCCTCCACTTCTCTTATTTGATTTTTAAAGTCCTTCTTAAGGTCCTCTATGGCCTGCTGTTTTAAAGTCCTTCTTAAGGTCCTCTATGGCCTCCCATGTTTTCCCCTGGGGCTTTTGGAGCATGACTTCTGACCTCACAGTCCTCTTCCCGCTCCATGCTTAGACCCTCCTTGCCCCCAAAGTAGGAGTCTAGGGTTGCATTTTTCTGTTTCATTTGTTTCCTTTGCCTTGGCATGTTGCCACTTAATTACTTGACTTTTGGGCTTGTTGCCACACTATGTCTTTGGCACCAGATAGGGGAATTTTCATCCGGAACGTGTGGGGGGCAACTTCCGTTTCTGGCAAGCTGGAAACCCACCCATGACCTCCACCCCAGATCACAGTCTAGATCCAGGGAGGTTAAAGCAAGAGCGATTACCCCCCAAGACTGATCGCTGGATCTCCCTATGGTTTGCAGGCCAGGAGCTGGAGCTGCCTCTGAAAACTACAAAATGGCGTGTCTCCTCAGTGGCTTCTAGCCCCCAGGGGAGGAAGCCGACGCATTCCCCAAAAACTGGTCCCAAAGTCCATAGGGCACTAACCTCTCACTTTGTCCTAGGCATGTCTATGTTGATAATTCTGGAATCACAACAGCTGCTGGTGTTCTGGGGTCTCTCCAGCAGGTTGCTGGTCCTCCCGCCCTGGGGCTAAAACTGCGACTCCGGCAGACCTGGGCTTGGCTCCCCTCACTCTGAGCCCTGCACTGCCGGCTCCCAGAGTGCTGCTCTGGTCCTTCCTGCAGGGCTGCTGGGCTGTCCTCAGCGAGAGGTTAGCTTCTCTGTGTCATTCTGTGGGTGCTGGGGCTCCAGAAGTTGTTCAGAGTCCCCTTTTACATAGTTTGGAGGAGATCTGGGGGCAGAGTGGCTTGGATGAGCTGTTTCTACTCTGCCATCTTGGCTCTGCCCCCCGAAGGGTAAACTTTTTTTTTTTTAAGCAATTGGGGTTAAGTAACTTGCTCAAGGTTACATGGCTAGTCATTATTTATGTGTGGGTGCTCATTTTCTGAGGCTGGATCTGATCTCGGGTCATCCCAACTCCGAGGCCAGTGCTCTTACTCACTGCGCCACCTAGCTGCCTCTGGAGATTAAACTTATAAAGCTGATTTTGCTCATGATAATACCCATTCATTCATTCATTAAATTCATCAAATACTATTTATTTGGTATCTACTATTACAAAGCATTCTCTTATGTATTGTGGGAATTCAGAGGCAATGAAGAAAAGGCCAAGTTCATGCCCTCAAGAAACTCACAGTACAGTGAGGGGGCCAAAGAGATTTTTTTTAAACTCTGTGAAATCAGGTCATACAGAAGGCCCTGAACTTGAGTCAAAAGACCTTTGTTGGTCCATTGATCTTAAGCAAGCCACAGATTCCTTTTAGGTTTGTAAAATGGAATTCAAGGCATTTTGCCCATTTCCATCACAGTGTTGAGGTGGGGAAAGCATTGTGTAAGTAGTTAAATGGCTTGGAAATGTAAGCCTTGCTAAAGGCATGGTACAAAGTGCTATGGCCATTCTGAAGAGGAAGGAGTCAAAATCAGGAAAACTTTCATAGAAAATATAATTTGAATGGTATCTTAGTGGCTGGGTAAAATCTGGAGATGGAGAGAAAGGGCATTTTGGGTAGCGGGAAGTGCATGGGCAAAGGTACAGAGACAGAAAAGTGGGGGGTACCAGTAGTCTAGTTCCTATGGAGTTCAGAGTGGATGAAGGCAAGTACAGTGAGATGAGGTAGAGCTGTATTTTGATGTCATAGGAAGGATGTCATCATAGGAAGCCTTGTATTAATCCACCAGCAAACGTTTACTAAGAACTTATTTTATTATGGGTACTGTGTTAGGTGCTGGGGATACTAAAACAAAAATAACCTTTCCTGTTCTCAAGGAGTTTTTGAGGCCCTTATGTTGTAATGGGGGAAACAACAAGTCCCATAGATAGTATTATACTAAATAGGTACTAGGGGATAGGGGGATATATAACTGGGGGATCAAGAAAGGCCTAATGTAGAAGGTGGTTCTCAAGCTCAGTCTTTAAGGAAACCAAGGATTCTAAGAGATGAAGGTAGAAAGGAAATATTTCCCAGCATGGTGTATGTGTGCCTGGAACCAAGAGATAGCAACTTCATCAGAGCCTAGAGATGAGAGAGTATTGTGGTAGTTATTAGCAATATCTGTTGGGTATTTAAAACTCTTTACATCTTGTCCCCTTCCTACCTCACCAATGTTCTTACATCTTATTCTCTTCTATACTCTCTATAATTTAGTTAAACTGGCCAACTTTCATTTCCTTGTCCTTTTCTGTACCAGTGGGAGATTGTCCTCTGTGCCTAAAATACCCTGAGCGGCCTACTTGAAGACCCAGCCCAAGCACCATCTTCTACAAAAGACCTGTTCCAATCCTCCCACCACCAGCACCTCCAATTGCCTACTGCCTTGCCCTCTCAGATTACCTTCCATGTGCTCTGTATAGAGCTCATTTGTACATAGTTATCTGTCATGTCTTCTCCCCCATCAGACTGTGAATTCCTTGAGAGCATGGACTGTTTTTTGCCTTTCTTTTTATCCCTAGCACTTAGTGTCTGATACTTGGGACTTAATAAATGCTTGTGGACTGACTGAATGACTGATATAGTGTATAGTGTGCCCTCCTTAGAGTCAAGGTGACCCACCCCAACCACATACTGGTTCTGTGACCCTGGACAAGCTAAATAACCTCTCAGTGTAATTCTGTAAGACCATAATGTGTGAAGCAGTTTCTGGTCTGCATTGGCTGAGGTACTTAGTGATGGAAGGGACTCTCTATGTCATTCAGTCTAATCTTCCTCATTTTACAGCTAAGAAATATGAGACCAAGAAACACTAATTGACTTCCTTAAGGCTCACATGGATAGTAAGTAAAGGAGGTAGAATTGGAACTCAGATTTAAAAAAAAAATTATTTATTTACTTTTAGTTCTCAACATTCAATTCCATAAGATTTTGAGTTATAATTTTTTCTCCCCATCTTTTCCCTAACCCCCCAAAATAGCAAGCCCACTGAATACCCCCTTCCCCCAATCTGTTCTCCCCTATATCCTCCCCCATCGCCCCCTAATTTTCAAGCAGGGCAAGATGGACCTCTATACCCCAGTGCCTTTTCCAGTTGCATGTAAAAGACACAATGAACTCAGATTTTTTGGCTCCTGAACTAGTACTTTTTTCCCCCTGCTCCATCCTGCCTCCAAATGTAACTTTTATGTCAGAAATTGTCATAAAAGGCTTTCTTTCTTTCTTCCTTCCCTCCTTCCTACCCTCCTTTCTTCTGGGAAGGAATCAGTGTTAAATGACTTACCCAGGGTCACACAAGTAGTCTGAGGCCACATTTGAACTCAAGTCCTTTATGACTCTAAGATCGGTGCTCTATCCACTATGCTACCTCGCTGTCCTTAACATAAAAGGTTTGAGTATATTTGGGGAGTGTTTTTTCATCTATTTTGGCTCAGGAAAGGGAAGATGTATGATGGTTCTCTCTCCCACCGTATTCCCTAGTTATAGAGCCTAACTTCACATCTAAAACATGAAGCTGCCATTATTACAGAAGAACATTGTACTAAAAGTAGAACAAAAACACTTGAGTGAGCAACTATCAGTCCCCAAAATGTATATAAATCATCTATCACTAATAGTCCCAACTATGCATATTGCTTTGTCATTCACCCTAAAATATGGTATCCAGAACTGAAAACAACAATCCAGCTGTGGTCTAACCAGGGCAGAATACAGCTGGACTGTTCTGTTCTTCTTTCTGTATACTATATCTCTTTGTCTTTGAAAACAATCCAAGGTCACATTAGATTTTTTGGCTGCCATATTGCCTTATTGACTCATTTTTTGTGTGTGTGAAAACCATTATTTAATCATATTTCATCCATCTTGCTTTTGTGAAGTTGATTTTTCTGACCCCAAGTATAGGATTTTACATTTATCATTATTAAACTTAATCTTATGAGATTTGGCCTATTGTTCTAGCCTATCAAGCTCTCTTGGACATTAACTTTGTTTTCAAGGGGTATAGAACATATAGAGATGGTATTAGCTTTTCCTCCAAGCTTTGGGTTGTCCATAAATCTGACAAACAAGACTATGTTTCCATCCAAGTCTTTAATAAAAACATTAAACAGTACAAAGCCAAGGACAGATTCCTGTCCTAAAGACAGACCTCCCTCCAACCTGGTGTAAATCCATTCATGACTACACTTTAGGTCTGGTCTTTTAACTGGTACCACATCCTTCTAATTGTACCATCATCTAGCTCACGTCTCTGCAATGTGCTTGTGGTGATAATAGGAGGGACATCAAAAAAGCTTTGCTAAGAGCTAGATAAATGGCTTTAACAAACTTCCCCATATCCACTAATCTAGTTGTTGTGGTCCAGTAGTTTTTTAGTCATGTCTGATTCTTGGTGACCCCACTGGGGTTTTCTTGGTAAAGATACTGGAGTGGTTTGCCATGTCCTTCTCCAGCTCATTTTACATATGAGGAAACTGAGGCAAACAGGGTTAAGTGATTTGCTCACTAATCTATTAATTCTTCCTTAAAAGCAAATGAAGTTAGTCTTCCATGACCAATTGTTGAAGAAATCATGACAGCCCTTAGTGATCACTGCTGCCCTTTCCAATTGCTTACAAATTATGCATTTTTTATGTTCAAGAATTTTGCCAAGACTTGGAGTCAAGCTCACTATACTTTACAGTTTGTAGTTTTCACCTCTTAACAAACTGGAGGAAATGGCATTATTTTTGATGTATGGCCAGTAAGGTGAAGTTGTTTTTGATAACTTCCCCTGTGTTAATTTATGACAAAAGCAAACACAGAGACCCTGTTAAAGAGCATGTATGAAACAAGGAACTCATTATCTCTGTGTTCATTTTTGTTTCTGTTGCCACCACCTAAAGACTTGGGGTTTATTCCTGGATCTATAGCATTGTATGGCAGCTAAGTAGGGGATAGAGTGCTGGGCCTGAAGTCAGGAAGACTTGAGTTCAATTCTGGTCTCAGAGTCTGTGATTTGGAGTAAGTCACTTAACCTCTATTGGCTTGTTTCCTCTCCTTTAAAATGGGAATAATAATAGCATCTCTCTCCCAGAGTTATTACAAGGATCAAATGAGATAATATTTGCAAAGTGCTTTGTAAACCTTAAAGCCCTATATAAATACCAGCTAGTTATTATTATTAGCTAGTATTGACAGCTTTGACTGGATGACCTCAGGAAGTGACTACCAAGACCATGGAAGATATGAACTCTTCCCCCAAAGATACTCTGCTTTTTAGGAAAATTCATGTGTCATAAAAAAGCTGACAAAAGATGAAGTGAAGAGAAAGAGGAATGGAGAGGAATTTCCCTTCTTTTAGGGGGAAAGAGAATTGTTGCCAAGGGCTTGGAAATGGGATGTAGGAGATAGGAGGCAGGGTAAATATAAGAGGGAAAATATTTGGGGAAATGAGAGCAAAAGAGAAGGGAACAAAATAAGAATAGAACCCTCCAAAGCTCTAAACTCTGCCCTTGTTAGGCTAAAGAGGGTTTACTTCAACTCCTTACAAACTTCGCCTGCCTTTTCTTTTTGTCTGCTGGCATATCCCAATGGGATTGGCAAGAAAAGAGCTGGAAATTCACAGGAAAGCTGACCATACCACTCCCTGCACCAGCAGCATCCAGGGGCCAAGCTGGACAAAAATCATGTCCAGAGCTCCTAAAGTCCCTCAGGAACTCCCAACTCCTAGTGGAAATGCAGATGTCCATATGTGATTTCCATATTAAAAGGTGCATATTTCCTTGGCCCTAAGTGGAGACACCTGACAGTTTTTGAGCCTCTTCAAAGAGAGGCTTCTGAATATTCATGTGCCATCTAAAGTCTGCAAAATGAATAAAAGAGGCCTTTAGGGATACAAGTACTAGCCATGTTGTGGCTCTCTCTATCCTCTTCCTCTAATGTCCTAGCTCCTCCTTGATGCTCTTCTCTCATTGCTTAGAACTTTTATCTTCTGCAATTCAACTCAATGAAACAGAATTCATTCTGTAGCTATTATGTTCAAGGCGCACTTTCTCCCCACTTCCTATATCGGGGTGACAGCCTCACCTGATATTCCTGTAATGTTTGGAAGCAGACTCCAGGAAAGGGAGGGCAAAGGCCTGCTAGGAAAAGGGTTCCCTGCCAAGGGACCCCCAGAGTTGCAATTGATTGGAAACAGCACAGGATAAAGAGCATAGAAGGGAGGGAAGAAACATTGATTTCCTCTGTTGTGGACTTTTTAGTAGAAAAAGGGTGAGAGAGAGAGAGTGTGTGTGTGTGTGTGTGTGTGTGTGTGTGTGTGTGTGTGTACATGAACGAGCCCTTGTACTAAAGGATCTGAGTACTAAAAAGCCACTGGGATATTAGATGAAAGTAGCCAGTTCAGTTTATCCTGAAGGACTTCACAGAAATTATCCTTCTTGATCAAAGCTTTGAAGGTCCTAGTTTAATTCAAAATAATAACAACAGAAACAGCTGACATTTATATAGCACTTACTGTGCCAGACATTGTGCTAAGCGCTTCACGATTAGTATCTCATTTGAGGAGGTCCCTTTATTATTTCTGTTTTATAGATGAGGAAACTGAGGCAAACCAAAGTTAAGTGACTTATCCAGGGGCACACAGCATGTATCTGAGGTCAAATTTGAACTCAGTCTTCTTGACTCCAGGCCTGGTGCTCTATCTACCACACCACCTCTATCAACTGCCACTTTTTTGACAAGACAAAGGATTGACATGTGCAGATGATCTGAGGTATCCCAAGAGACAATGAGTCTGGTTTGCCCAGCAGGGGTGAAAGGTATAACCCAGATATAGGGTGATAGGAGCGAATAGCCAGGCAGGGAAAAGTCAGTTGATGGAAGGTCCATAATTAAAAGCTTGAACTTCGATTTATGGGATGAAGGGGATCTGTTATTTGATTTGATTTGACACATATGTCATCAATTTCCTACTAATTCATTTCACAAATCATATAATTGATTTCAGGAAGTTCTTGAGGCAATCTAGGTTGAAAGAATCTGGATTCATAGCCAATCTCAGAAGTTTAACTGTGCCACCTTGAGCAAATAACAGTCTCCCTGGGCTGTCGTTTCCACATCTGTATAATGGTGAATATGGTCTTTGAAGTCCCTCCCAGTCCTAAGGCAGGGAGTGGCATCAAGCTAATGTGCAGGATAGTTTCCAAGGCAGAAGGGGGAAGATTCCAGCACCAAGATGAATAGCAGCTGTTTGGGGGAGCTCTCACAACATTAGGGTGTGACTTTGGGGAGAAGCTCCTTTCTCGATCTATTAAGTCTGATTCTGTGAGAAGGGAACATCAAAGTCAGGGGAAGGCTCAGGACTTAGTAGCAGGGGATATGAGCTGAGGTAAAATGGGGGCAGGTTGATAAGGGAATGGCCATTCATGTGTATAGATCATTCTTAAATTGACAATAAGTGAAGGATTGCAGTGGCTAGGTGGCACAGGGAATAGAGCACTGGCCCTGGAGTCAGGAGGACCTGAGTTCAAATCCGGGCTCAGACACTTAACACTTACTAGCCATGTGACCTTGGGCAAGTCACTTAACCCCAATTGCCCTTCCCTCCCCCTCTAAAAAGCCAAAAAAAAAAAAGGAGAAAAAAAGACAATAAGTGAAGGATTGCTTGTAATCACCCAGACAAATAGCAGTGTCCAACTAAGCCTTGGAAATCAACCTTTGCTTAATTGCCCATGTAGATAACCATTGTCTCATGGATCCTCTGCTGTCCTTGAAAAAACCAGCAATCATTTTCTCCCCCTTCCTTTCCTTCAGCCCACACTCTGAGTTCCTCCATTAGCAGCTGCTTTTTGACTACAGCCCACATCAGTCCACATGCCAAATCCTAGAGTGACTCCAAAAATTCTAAGCAGCCCATTGACTGGGGAATAGCTAAACAAATTGGGTACATGGATGGATTGGAATATTGCTGAATATGAAGAATTCAAAAAGGCATGGGAAGACTCCCATGAAATGAATCAGAGTGAAATAAATGGATCCAAGGCAAAAATACACATGTCCACAACAATATAAATAGGAAAAAAAAGGCAGCTGAACGTTGTGTCACTATATTGACCACGTTTATTCCCAAGGATGAGTGTAAAAATACATTTCTCTTCCTCGCCTGTGCTGTCAGACTGGGTAGATGTATTAGCTAGTGTTGCCCAATTAAATTTTCTTTCTCTTTTTTCTCCTTCTTTACAACGGATAGCTTGCTGGATTTGGGGAGTGGGGATTATATTCAGAATAAGCTTAATGATAAAAAAGAGATATCTATCAGTCTATCCATCTATCCATCCATCTATCTATCCATCTATCTATCCATCCACATATCTACCTATTTTTTAAACGTTTCAGACTGTTCCTGTGTGTCCTAGAGCCAGAGCAGACCCAGAATTCCAGAGGAGTGAGAAGTACAGCTGGTTGGGGCATCTGAGGCCCTCTGAGCCTTGTAACTGACTCACCTCCTGTGGTATCTTTCATACTAGGAACTATCCTAGACTCAAAGCAAATCTTCAAGGTTAACTTTGGCCTTTTTAATTCCCTTCCAATCCTAACCAAATAGCCAGGGTGGCCCTGGATCCATTCTGGTGTCTGGTATACACTTTGGGAGCCTTGTTCAACATGGAAGCCAGGAAAAGACTCAAGAATTGGTTGTTTCATAAAAACACCACCACAAAACCTCACGTATAGTGGAGGTGTTTGGCATTCCCCTGTGAGGAATGATTCATGTTAGATAAATTTGGTCTGTAAGCAGTCAGCTTGGCTGTTGGTTAACTATGATCATAGGGTCAGTCCTCACATGAGCCAGTCAGCTGAGCTCTAGTTCATAGCCTTGGGGGCTAAGGTCTCTTGGAGGACTGACAGGAATTGTGGATAGTCATAGATGCATACCTACTGCTGAGAAAACAACTTCGAGCTGATGCTCTATCTTCCTGTGTAGAACTGGGGAGGGGGGAGAGAAGGAGGAAGTAAGGGGAAGGAGAGGAAGAGGGAGAAGGAGACAGAGAGAGAGAGAGGGAAAGGGAGGGAGACAGAGAGAAGGAAAGGGGGAGAGAGAGAGAGAGACAGGAAGTGGGGGGAGAGAGGGAGGGAGAGAGAGAGAGAGAGAGAGAGAGAGAGAGAGAGAGAGAGAGAGAGAGAGAGAGAGAGAGAGAGAAAGTGTGAGAGAACTTACAAAGTTTGTTCTGGCCTCTTCATTAAAAGGGAATTAGAGATTTAGATGAATAGCTGCTTTCCAGACCACCTAGTGGCAGTTTAGAACATTGTGGCTTTCCTTTCCTTATCTTTTTTTTTTCTTTTTAAAAACACATACAAAGCAGTCATGCTTTCTCTGCTAACTAGAAGTCCACAGATGCCTCCTGGGACTCAAAGTGGAATTCTGCCAGAGGACATCCTCCCTAGCCCACCCTCTCCTTTCATACTGCCAATATAACTAATCTCTTTACTCTCAGGCAGATTAAAGATTTCTAAACTATCTAGGGATGATTTTATTTTCCCTGCCCTTGTGTAAAATTAGAAGCTTCTCTACTTTAAGTAAAGGAAGCAGCCTTTAAAGAACTTTAGACTTTGGGACTTAAAGAGAAAAGAATGTTAAAATTCCTTGAGTATTTTAAGATAATTCGTGATCTTCAGGATGTGATTACCAGCATGGGAATTATCCAAACCCCTGGCTTTTCTCCTATTACCTTCTGTACCCTGGTGCCATTCCATTAATCATTGGTATCTGAGTTAGCTGAACCTCAGATGTTTAATTATTGTTTTGTTATTTGCTAAAGTAGAGATAGCTAGGTAGCACAGTGGATAGAGCACGAGACCTGGAGTCAGGAAGCTCTGAGTTTAAATTCAGTTGTAACTTGACCCTGGACAAGTTACAACCCCTGCCTGCCTCAGTTTCCTCAACTACAACAAGGGGAATGTAATAGCAACTGCTTCACAGTAAAATCTAAACTGAAATAATATCTGTCCTGTGCTTGGCACACAGTAGGTACTTAATAAATGCTTATTCCCTTCCTGTGAGGTCTTGAGGACTGGTTTTAATGAAATAGACTAGGTGCATTAGCAGCAGTGATTTGTATGTAAATAATCATAACACCAAAGTCCTTAATATGTTGCCTACTAAGTAGGCTAAATGTAGCACAATTTGCCTGCCAACTTATTGCTTTTTAAAAATATTTTAAATCACTGTCACAATATATTAGTTCCTCCTCATCATAATATTATGCATTATTATTATTAATCAATTAATATTATTATTAATATTATGCAGTCTTTTAAAATAGAAAACCTCTGAAACTTTTCATATAACCCCATCATAGAAAATCCATTCACAGTTTATTATTATTTAAAAACATATTAGTAAAATGTTGTGGAAAAATACAGAACAACTTATGATTTCGGGAATTTCCAAGAGTTGTGATTTCTTATTCTTGAATCCTGGAAATCGATATCTGTCAGGAATTTCAAACATGAGGAGCAATAAATGAACTCCTGCTAAAAAAAGTTTCACCTTCACATTTCATGAGAGGAATGGAATAGATATTGTAGATGACCTTTCACCCTTCAACTCTTTTTTTTTACATTAAAGACATAAATATTATCTGGTACAAGTAAGTCTATTTTTACTTTAGTTTCAAAAATTAAAGGGATCACTATGGAGCCATTCATCTCAGAGAACAGGAATTAAGGAGATGGTAAAGAAGACAAAGGACATAGATCCTAGGAAAAGCAGTATTTATGCTCAGGTGTTGTCTTTCAAGCTGGCTTCTTCTAAAATTCTCCCCTCTCCTTAAAAGAATGTCCTCAAAGACTCCCCTATTTCCAGAGATATATGGATTCTATGCTCTGCAATGCCTAGGGGTCCTGTACTTCAGTCATTCTATTTGAAATACATATAAATTTGTAGTAACTCTGATTATTTTTCTTAGAGTCTAAGCTACTAATAGGAGTTTTTATTAAAAGTAATTTATAAAAGGGATTTTTATAGGAAAAGTAGAATTTAGAAACTGCCTGCCATCAATTAGGAAAGGGGAGACATTTGGAACTTCAGTCTGAACCAATTTACTTGTTATTCATAAATAAAATCCCAGCCAATGTGGAGCCAGGGGGATCTGAATTAATGAAGTTTTACTGTGTACATAGTTGAAGAGTGATATAATCATATGAACTAGCATTATATATTATTTTAAGGTTTGTAAACTACTTTACAACTCTTATATCATTTAATTCCTACAACAACCCAGGGAAGTGGGTGAGATTATCATCCCCATTTTACAAATGAGTAAACCAAAGCTGAGAGATATTAAGTGATTTGCCAAAGATTACACAGCTAGTAAGTGTCTGAAGTAGGATTTGAACTCAAATATTTCTGACTCCAGGCCCAGCACTCTCCCTACCATATCACCTAGTAATGGAAAGAGCCCTAGACCTGGGCAGTTAGGACCTGGGATCAGATTCTGGCTTTGCAATTTACTACCAAGTATGATTTGGGTAGCTAGATGACACAGTGAATGGAACATGAGGCCTGGAGTTAGAAAGACCTAAGTTCAAATCCTGCCTCAAATATATACTAGTTGCATGACCCTGGGCAAGTCACTTAACCCTGTTTGACTCAGTTTCCTCATCTTTAAAATAAACTGGTAGAGGAAATGGCAAGCCACTCCAGTATCTTTGCCAAGAACTCTCCAAATGGGGTCATGAAGTCAGACCCAATGGAACAACAACAACCTGTATGACTTTGGGCATATCATCTGAGCCTTGTTTTCTTCATCTGCAAATGAAGAGTAGTTCAAATGATCTTAGGCCCTTTATTAACTCTAAAGTTTTTGCTCCAAAACCTCTCTGAGACACAATTTTGCACAACGACTTGTAACTCAGTGAAGTTGGCTAGGAATGACTGAAGCTCTCACTAATCTCCTCACTAATCTCCTGTCCCTTTTTTCATTTTTAGAAAAGGTGGCCATTAAGATCCTGGACAAGACCAAGTTAGACCAGAAAACCCAAAGGCTGCTGTCTCGTGAGATCTCCAGTATGGAAAAACTGCACCACCCCAACATCATCCGCCTCTATGAAGTTGTAGAGACCCTGTCTAAGCTCCACCTGGTGATGGAATATGCCGGAGGGGGAGAGCTCTTTGTGAAGATCAGCACTGAGGGGAGGCTCTCAGAGACGGAAAGCAAGCTTGTTTTCTCCCAAATTGTGTCAGCCGTGAAGCACATGGTGAGCTGGACAATATGGAGCACCCACGGTGCCAGTCTGAGGAGAGCTGTTCGACCAATGGTAGTCACTGCTCTCACAGTCTGTAGTTCTCAGTCTAGAGCAGGAATGGGGAATGAGCCCTACAAGAGAGGTTACATAACAACCCAGAGGCTGGAAGTGAACCCAAGTCCTCTGGCTCTGGGTGGCACCATAATGCTTAGGGCTCATCTTCACATAGACTCACCTTCCTGAGTTCAAATCTGGCCTCAGACACTGTAGCAGCAAGCACCCCAACATCCCCAGAGTGGCTGCCAACACAGGTTCTTAGATCTGCTTTTCAAAAGGAAAGCAACTCAAAATGGGTTAACAAGCTTACTTTAATCAAACAAACATATATTACCTAGTTCAGGGGGAAAAGGTCAGCACCCCGAACTTCAGAGCATACAGACAGATCAAACAGACAGACTTCCAAACTGTCCAAGCATTATCAATACCAAAATCACAGTTACCAGAGAGGGAAGCATCAACATCTGGGTTTTCAAAGCCAGGGGGCTCTCAACAACGGCTTCCCAGAGTCTCATCTGGTCAAATCACACAACTCTTCTCAAAGTGAGCCCCAAAGCAAAGCCTCAAATCAGGGATTATATAGTCTTCTCCTGGCTCAGAGAACTTAACCACCCTCTTGACCCACTGCCCAATCACACAGCATCAAGGTGTGGTCATTCCTGAAAACCAAGCCGCCTACCACAGGCTCCATGTGACCACATTCAGCCTATTAGGAGGCAGAGTATATTTTCAATTCAAGGAAGGTTTTCAGAGTCTCTTAAAGCCAATCAAACTCTCTTAAGCCAATCAAAGGGCCTAGGGGCAGGGAAGATCTTTAAATCTGCATTTCCATTACAGACACTTAGTAGCTGTATGACCCTGGGAGAGTCACTTAATACTGTTTGCCTTAGTTTCCTCACTTGAAAAATAAGTTGGAAGAGGAAATGACAAACCACTCCATTATCTCTGCCAAGAAAACCCCAAAAGGGGTCACAAAGAGTCAGACACAACTAAAAAAAGACTGAGCAAAAATCACCTCTAACTCCAAAACCAGAGTTCTTTCCATCGGCCTATGCTGCTGATGGGATATGCTGAAGGATGTGATGATTTTATAGTCTTCATATTCTAGTCCTCTCTTATCCCTCCTTCTCTCTTTGTTGTTCAGTTGATTTTTGGTTGTGTCTGATTCTCCATGGCCTCATTTGGGGTTTTCTTGGCAGAGACCCTGGAGTGGTTTGTCATTTCCTCCTCTAACTTATTTTTCAAGTGAGGAAACTGAGGCAAACAGTATTAAGTGACTCTCCCAGGGTCACATAGCTACTAAGTGTCTGAGGCCAGATTTGAACTCAGGAAGGTGAGTCTTCTTGACTCCAGACCCAGGGCTTTGTGCCTTGCATCACCCAGCTGCCCTAGGAAAGTGCTATTTGGGGCATTTGCCAAATGGCCCTTTGCTGGTAATTCCCTATCTAGCCTTCCTGTAGAAGTCAGCAATAGGGTTTAGGATTATGGGCCTGTGATTTGAAGCAATTTTGTCAACAGGTATCTGCCAGAGAGAATAGAATCTGTCCCTGCATTGTCTCACCAAATCTCTCACTTGTACCTTGTGCTCAGCTCAAGCTGCTTTCATTCTCCCTTTTTGTACCTTTCTTTCCCTTCTTTTCCATCAACCAAAATCTGATCCTTCTGTCAGGATCTCTCTCAAGCCCCATCTCCTCCATGAAACTCATCCAAACTCTTCGAGCTGACATTAAATGTTTCTTTTCTGAGTTCCTTCTATCATGCATAGTCAGTGCTGTACCATTCAGCAGATTTAAACTTTCATTTTATGCATTCATTATACAGTTCTGTGCTCTCTTGTTTTGGCTTCTAGTTTATACATGTGTGTAAATTCTATCTCCAAAACCAGAATGTAAATTTCAGGTCCATCTTTGCCCTTTTGTGCAGGGCATTCAGTAAGCACTTAATAATGCCTTTTGCCTTTCCTTATTCTTTCATAGCTTGCTTATCCCAAACATGTTCACCATTTTCTTATCTAAACCACATTTATTGGTCTAGACAGCCAGCAAAAAGTAAAGCATGGTGGGATGAAGCAGAAAGAATAACGGATTTGGAGTCGGAACATCTGGGCCTGATACTAGCTATGTGATTTTGGTCAAGTGGCTTTCTCCTCTGTAAAATGGGGACAAGGCAGGTAGACCCGGTGATTTTTAAATTTACTTCTGGGCCTAAAGCCTATATAATGGCTACTTACCTCAGATCAGCCAGCATAGGGTTAGTGTGGGAGTGAACACTGGTTGTCTTTCCTCCATAAACAGAGAGATGGAGTTATGATCAAGGGTCAGTAACCTCTTTATCCCAGATTTCTATCAGTGGGCTAAGCAGTTACTGGTAGGCCTTTTTATTGGGGATGGAAATTTGGCATGGGGTAGATACAAAGGAAAATGTAAGGAAGATCTGGTGTGTGTGTGTGTGTGTGTGTGTGTGTGTGTGTGTGTGTGTGTGTGTGTGTATTTGGGGGGCAGGATTGGTAAACTTGTCACTTAATGGCACTTTTTGCCTACCCTTGCTAGGAAATGGGTCAGCCCCACTATTTGATAGCTGTGCTATCTGGTAGCATTATGTCATGCAGGCAGAATCCCTTCCATGTACTGGTTTACATAAAGCACCATCCCCTCACTGGTACACCTACAGAAAGAAGGGAAGACGAAAAACTGGGAGCAGAAGCATCAGGCAAATGAGTGAGAGAGGCGAGGGGACGGCTGGAGAAGGGCCCATTGTGGAACACTGAAAAGTTGTACTCCCTACTCTTGTCTCTGCACCTCTCTTTAAAGAGGAAAGGCAAAGAAAAAGAACATTGAACTACTTTCCAACAGTCCCTGTGGACAAAGCAGATAATAGCTAGAGAGAGGTCAGATTTGGTGTCATGAATAAAAGCAAACATCCTTTATGAGTGGTCCTTGCAGGTGCTCTAAGGTAGAGGTTTCAAACACACTGGCCCATTCTGCTCTGTATCACTCCACAGTGCAACTCAACCAGATTAAAATGTAACTGGGAAATATTTAACAAAATAAAGAAAAATAACACATGATGCGAATTAATGTGTAGTTTGCTGAGTCTGCCAGGATTATCACATACATTTTAGCAGTCCCTGTTTCTATGTTAGCTTGACACATTTAATCTAAGGTACAGTTACGAAGGCAGGGAGCCTTAGGATTGGAGCTAGAAAGGACTTTGGAGATCATTTAGATCAAAGATTCTCATCTCTTTTCGGGTGTGTTCAGCTTTGGAAGTCTGCAAAGCCTTCTCAGAATGATGTTTTTAAATGCGGAAAAAAATACAAAGGATTACAAAGGAAATCAATTATGTTTAAATACAATTACCAAAATATTAAAAAAAAAAGTTGACAGATTTCAGGTTAAGAACCAAATACCCTAAGCTTGACAGATGAAGAAACTGAGACCCAGAGAATTAAGAAACTTGTCCAAGCAATGAATAAATAGGAAAGGTGGGATTGATTATACTCGGGTCATTTAACTCCCAAAACAGTACTGTTTGCACTACAAGATATTGACTATTCCAAGGCTAGAAACAAAGAGAAAGGATGGAATGTGTGTCAGGAAATTGTTATGCTGTGGCCAGCTTCTTCTGGAAGCTGGATTCTACAGGGTTTTGGTTGAGGTCAAGGAGACCTTATAGGAATGATGAGCAGAGGAAATTGTATTCCTCCCTGGTCCTGGTTCTAACCCTGATTCACGCTCCATTTTCAATCCTCTTCTTGTAGGGTCTCATGACAAAGGTTAGGTAACTGAACCTGCGCCAAACGGCTGCTGTATTTTGGGTTATTTTTCCTTTTTTTTCCCTATTTTTCCTTTGCTAAAGTAGGAAGGGCTATCAGGCTATCAGGATTGTTTTGCCCAGCCAGCAGAAGCAGTCAATGGTCTAAATTTTTGTTTTTTAAATTCAATTTTATTTTCAGCTTAATTCTCCCCCTTCTACCTTCCTCTCCCCTCTGTTGAGAAACCAAGAAAAACAAAATTTGTAACAAACATGTATAGTCAAGGAAAACAAATCAGCCCCCTCCAGAAAAACAAAAGGAAAGTACATAGCATGCCCTCAGAGTCAATTACCTCTCTCTATTAAGGTGGGTAGCATTATTTCATCATGAGTCCTATGGAATTGTGGTTTGTCCTCATGTTGATCAGGTCTGTTTTAAAGTGTTTAAATAGGAGGTGCATTTTCCCCTTTCAAACCAATTCCTCATCAATGTGTGTCAAAATGTAGTTACCTCTCCCTCCTTGGAAGTATTCAAACAAGGGCTTTATTACAGTCTAGTTTAAGCAGACAGAGATGTTGTAGTGGGAATTCCTTTTTTATATAAGTTGGATTAGACAACCCTGAGGTTCCAGCCAAATCTTAAATACTGACATTCTGATTCTGTGTTAATAAGAAATAAACTTTCCTTGAATAGCACAGTGCCCGGCACATAGTAGGACTTTAATAAATGTTTGTTGATTTACTAATTATCCTAAGAAACCTATTATGCTTAAGGCTTAAGGTAGTCAGTTCTCTGATGTTTCAATGAATCACCATAATCACCATAATTATACAAATGATTATCCAGGTATTTAAATAGAATTATTGAATATTTAACACAGATTTTTAGCTTTTTTAGATAAAAGTTATTTTTACCAGTTTTTAAAATTGCTTTTGTCCTTTCTTGCTTCACAGCATGAAAATCAAATTATTCATAGAGATCTGAAGGCAGAAAATGTATTTTATACAAGCAATACCTGTGTGAAAGTGGGTGATTTTGGATTCAGCACAGTAAGCAAAAAAGGTGAAACCCTAAACACTTTCTGTGGGTCTCCTCCATATGCTGCCCCAGAGCTCTTCAGGGATGAAAATTATGTTGGCACTTATGTGGACATCTGGGCCTTAGGGGTCCTCTTATATTTTATGGTGACTGGCACCATGCCATTTCGAGCAGAGACAGTGGCCAGACTGAAGAAGTATATTCTCGATGGGACATACAGCATACCCCCTCATGTCTCCAACCCCTGTCAAAGGCTGATCCGTGGGGTTCTGCAGCCAATACCCACAGAAAGGTATGGCATTGACTACATCATGAACAATGAATGGATGCAAGGGGTGCTACACCCCACTCCCTTGGAACCCTTCCAACTGGATCCCAAATATTTATCAGAAAAAAACACACTTAAGGAAGAAGAGAATGAGGTCAAAAACACCTTAGAAAATCTGGGTATTACTGAAGAGCATATTAGAAATAACCAAGGGAGAGATTCCCGAAGTTCAATCACTGGAGTCTACCGGATCATTTTGCACAGAGTCCAAAGAAGAAGGGCTTTAGAGAATGTCCCGATAGTGACCCTGCCAGACCCCAAGGAAGGAGACTCAAAGAAAGCATCCCGTGTCTATCGGGGCATACGACACACATCCAAATTTTGTTCAATTTTATAAATTGCGTTAGACTGCCAATGAATTTAAACATTGTCTTTGGATTTGTTTTTAAATTTTTCCACAAGCAACTTGGGTTATGAAAATTTTCTAATTTTAAATAAACTCAAATAAGAATTTTGTAATCTATTTTTCTTTCAAACTGACAAGGCAATAAATCTCATTCAATTTTTCTGGCTTGCTTGGTTTGGGGGTTTCTTAAGAATGAAGTATATATTATGCGTCAAATATTTATTACTCAGTTTGCTTACGTAGTAGGCATGACTAACCAGAATCACACTCCTACCTTCTCTTGCGGAATAATGCCCCCAAGAAAAAGTTCCTGCTGTGTTATCTAAAACAGGCAATACAGGTAAAAAACCAGCATAATGTCATATTGTTCACGTAAAACAATTTTCCAAGCCCTGGTTGATACTTCAAGCAGCAGTAGTTACTGGTTTCCATCACTAATACTGTTAGTTTTCATACATGAAATGTTATAATTGGCTATGACATGTTCCAATTTAGCCTTTCCTAGTTCTGCCTGGTTTTGTGCATGGCCTTCAGTATTTCTTTGCTTACTGTGTTGTGTGGTTTAGCATGAAAGTGAATTACCCAATTCATTTTTTTCTCAACATTGGCTTCAATATGTAAGATGGCCTATTTAGAAATTTCCAGCTGTGTAAACAAAGATTTCTTGGCTGGTGCAAAAGCATATAATTTAAATAACACTGCCTATCTCTAACTTTAAATGGTTCCTTTGCTTAAATTCCAGGTAGTTCTGAGTAGGGAGCTCTCTGTTCTCCAAACTAATTTTCTTCTCAATAATCAAACCTAAACCCAACAGCTGGAACTCTCCCACACTTAAACTCAGATGTAGGGTTCAGGTGAAATGTGCCAATTCATGGTTCCTACTTTGAGACTGTCACTCTTAGTAGTGGTTTTGCATGTTTAAAAATCTTTTCCAAATCAAATTTTAAAATTTCATTCTCTAACTCCAACATTTGTCTAAATAGGGAAGATATATACCTTCCTTTCTAACCAAATATGCCTTAAGTTTGTCCTAAGAAGCTGAACCACTTGCGTGATCTGGGTCAGAAATAGTGAACAGGTTGAACAAATTAAGGTTAAAACAGGCCTGTTCCCTGGGGGGTGAGGGAAGAGAAACCCAAGAAAATTCACTGTCCTATCATCAAGTTTGGGGAATTTTCATGGTGAAAAAATCTCAACAAAATACCAGATACCTCAAAAACAGAACCCAAATGTCCCAATTAAGCTAAATCCTAATATAATATTTAATCAAATGCATATCTCCTGTTTTGACTCTAAGAGATTTAGTCCCTTAGAAACAGTAGAACACAGTTTTGTGTCACTTCAACTTTGGCCTTTTCAGGAATGAAGCCTGAAGATGAAAAGCTGAAAAATAAGGAGGAAGCAAAAGGCCCAAAGAAATATTAAGAATTTTTAGAGGGAATCGCTTGTTCTAGCTAAACTTGCATTTCAAGAAGGCAAAGGCCACCAAACTCAAATATGTACCTATTTTAAAAAGAGATTATTAGAATATTATAAAAAAGATCAGCTAAATTAAAGTGCTGGATCATTTAACTCAATATCCAGAAAATCTCCTTCCCCTGACTCACACTTTTTATTGGACTCAACCTTCCTTCCCCTCTCTAGTTCCTTTCCTTCCCTGCTTTCCCTTTTTATTGTAGTCTAGAACCCTGCCTTAGCTGGTACTCTTCATCCTGTATTTCTTCTTAGTCTCCCTTCTCCATATCCCTTAAAATGCTGTGGTGCTGGTTCCTCCTTCTCCACTGCCACTTTCCCTCTCCTTCTTCCTCCAAGCTCAGACTTATTCCCTCTTCCCTTGCAACCTCTCCTCTGATTCCTTCTGTCTATACCACCTTATCCTGATTCTTGTCAGTCATCTATAGAATTGTTCTTTTTTCTCAAGATCTTATTTTCTCCTACTCTATGCATCCCTTCTCTCCAGTCACCAAGAAAGGGGTGAAATGTCAAAGCCAATTTAACTGTGCTCCCAGTCTCAGATCCCTCCAGTCGCCCCATTTGCAGTATTGATCATTCCCTGCCCTCTAAAGGCTTCGTCTAAACGGATTCCTTTCTCCCCATGGGGCAAGGTCTGTTCTTTCCTTAAAAACAAAATTCCTTGACTTTGCCAATCTTTCAAACTATGTTATTTCTTCCTCCTTTTCACTGCCAAAATCCTATACTTAGCCTCCACTTTATCCCCTCATTCCTTGAGATCTGGCTTGACCCTTCTACACTACTCCTCTCTCCAAAGGTGACCTGTAATCCCTTAATCATTCAATGTGATAACAGCTTAACAACTGCCTCTATCCATGGCTATTGTCTTGGTACAGTGCTGGGTACACTGTAGGTGAATAGCTCTCTTCTGGTTCTCCCACCTGTATGCCAACCCTTTCCCCCCACCCCACCCCCGCTCCCACCATTTCCTTCACTGAATCACCATCCATTTTCTAGACCTTCCATGTTGAAGTGGATGCCTGAATGTGCCATCTCAAACTCCTCTCTAATCTAATTTGCCCTATCTTATCTTCCTGATTTGTCTCCCTTATTTTCCAATCTCCTCCAAAAATATTCTTCCTAATACAAAGACCCACCCACTGAACAAGCCTCAGCTACTATGACTTGCCTTCAAAATAAAAACATAATGTCCTTTGCCTGGTATTTAGGGTCCTCCGCACTAGTTTCAACCTACCCTTTCAGTGCCAGTTCATAGTTCCATTTTATGTATCCCTACATTCTAATTAAATTAGAATTTATGGCCATTCCCCAAAAGTGAACTTCTACCTCTCCCCTCAGGCCTCTTCGGCTAGTGGTCCGGAGCTCTGAATAGTATTCTCCTCCTCCTCCTTTTTGCCTTTCGGGGGTTTCTGACTTTCCTTCTTCAAAGGAAATCAATTTCAATGATTCCATCCCTTCTTTCTTTGTACTTTCCCCCTTCTCAAACTTGCACAGCTTGTATTTTCTAGCAGACTACATAAGCTCCATGGGGGTTGGGGTGTTTCCTTTTTTACATCCAGCACTCTAATCAAATCCCTACTACCCCAACGTAGTTTGTTGTGAGTCGTTTTTAAGTCATGTCCCACTTCATGACCCCATTTTGTGGTTTCCTCGGCAAAGATACTTAAGTGGTTTGCCATTTTATGCTGAGGAATTGAAGCAAACAGGGTTAAGTGAGTTGCCCAGGGTCACACAGCTACTAATCGTCTGATGACAGATTTGAACTCAGGAAGATGTCTTCCCAATTCCAAGTCCAGTGCTCTATCCACTATGCCAACCTAAATGCCCTAACCACGTGCAACAGAACTACAATTTCAATCCATATCAAGATTTCTGAGTAAAATCAAGAAATTCTTCACGCTATTTTCCTCTCAAAAATGGGAAACTTTTTTTCTCTCGCTTTTTGGAGGGGGAAGGGCAGGGCAATTGGGGTTAAGTGACTTGCCCAAGGTCACACAGCTAGTTAAGTGTCTGAAGTGGGATTTGAACTCAGGACCTCCTGACTCTAAGTCTGGTGCTCTATTCACTGTGCCACCTAGCTGCCCCATTAATTATGTTCTCATAGCTTCTTGCACAATGACAGTAGAAGAAAGATTTTAGCTTTTTTATTAAAATTACCGGGTACTCTGAGATGGGTTGTACTTCCCTTAAACTCCTACATAAAACCAAAGAATCCCACAACAAACTTAAAAAAAATCAACCTAAATCCAACTTCTAGAAGCAATTCACAATGAGGAAGTTAAACAAAATCATTCCTCAAAATAAGAACCACAGCAGGACATGGGGTAATTTGGTTGATGATAAGCACAAGATTTCAAAGACTAAATTTGGTCTCATACCTTAAAATGACTTCTCTTTCCATGGTCCTTCTCTGAAAAGTCATTTGCTATCTGCACTTCCCATTAAGTGACCTCTGTTGCCCAATGGCCACTTGTTTTGATACAAGTCACAAGCAGCAAACCAGAGATGAAAGGTTTCAAATAAATGTTTCAAAATGGGCTTTTTAAAAATCTACTTCTGAGGTCAGCCTAGTTGAGCTTTAAATAGAGATGAAATTCATTCTGAGGACTAAGCCAAAACAAAACAAGCCCAAATACAGTAAATGCAACAGAATTAGCCCTTAAGGAATTATATGAGGAAACTGGAGCTCAGAGAGATCAAGAGATTTGTTGAATGTGAGTATATGAATTAAAGAAATTAAAATGATTGCTGTAAGACCAAAAATCAACTTACCAATTCAAATCAGAAACCATAGAATTGCTATTATTTAGACATGTAGCTGCTCCGTTTATCTAAATTACTTGATGCATGTTAACTGAAGTTTATTATAACTCTGATATTTACTCACTGCACTAGCTAGTTTCTTAAGTAAATTTTTTTAATGGTAGGGCAATTGGGGTTAAGCGACTTGCCCAAGGTCACATGGATAGTTTTGTGTTAAGTGTCTGAGGTTGGATTTGAACTCGGGTCCTCCTGACTCCAGGGCCGGTGCTCTATTCACTGTGCCACCTAGCTGCCTCCCCTTAAGTAAATTTTTAAAGAAGTCTTTTGTTGCTTTAAATAAAATGATGTCTGGGTAATAAGTATGATTAACACATGACCAGATGTGAATTCTCATTTCTCAAAAGAAAAAGGATGATTCTTAGTATATCATTTCTTGGTAGAATAAAAAGACCTTCACATGTTTGAAATTTTTCTTAAAACTTTATTTCAAAGTTATTCACCTCATCCTTAATGAAGTGTATAGAGTTAATATTCTGTGCCAGTGGTATAATAGGTCTGTCCATTGCCGGCAATGAACTTTCATTCACCCAATTCTCTTGGCACCCAGAAGTTAAATTATTCTTTTCAGGACATTTCTAACCCCCAACACTTGCAAAAGCACTGCATGCACCATTTTCCCATCAATCTTTAAATCAGAACATACATCATTAATCTACATCAGGTGTTAAAATGAAGTCATTTTAACTTGCTTTTGACTGTACAAATCAAAAAAAGAAAAGCTACTAGTAGACAAGAATAATTTACAAACACATTACGCATTACCTTGTAATCTGAAACATTACATTTCATGTCGTTTGTGTGCAAGTTTGTAATAGATAACTGAAACTTCACAGAATTTAATAAAATAAAGTATTAAAAATTAGTTCTGTACATTAGTTCCAACTACCTCTGTATTTTTGTAACCTAATAAGGCTCATGTTGTAGTTCAGCACCAAGCGGGCCTACATAACTGTCCAGTAAGTCTTTTTGTCCATTCTGACATATTGTTTGTTCTATGACATTTTTCCTTTGTGGGATACATAGTTTTCTACAAATTGGCTTGCACAACAGAGATGGAAAATTCTGAATTCTCTTTTTTTCAAGGACCAGGAAAAAACTCGGGTCACATCAACAATTTTACTTTTGACAAAAATCATCAGGGATTTAGATTGTCAGTTTCTGAAGTTTAAGTCTGTAATACTGAAGAGTAACTCGAGTAATGTTTAAAATTGCTACCTTCTCTCCTTTTATTCAAGTTAACAACGAGGGTCACACTTGTAGAAGGTACTTTCCTAGAAACCTGCACACCCCAAGTTAAAATACAGTACAAAGAACTGTAACAGCATAAGCTTCCTTATAGATCTCAAGTGCTATTCAGAATTGATGACCAAAGCTGGCACAGAGATAAGAACTGCTCCTACCAGAGTGTACCACATGTCAGAGGTCCCCTCCAGAAGGAGCTTATTCAAGATCACTATTCTTTAGTTCACAAAGGCCATTATCCTGACTTTCGGTCATTAGTGGGGCCCAATTCAAATAGAGCAATAGTATTGCTTCCCTAAAACTGCCATTTTCTACCTTAGTGAAATACTTATAAAATTTAGAAAAGGGACCCTTCTGGTTTTGCCATTGTCATAGGGCTTATGTAAACCACATTTTAAAAAATCCCTCAAGTTTTATTTCAAAAACTGAAGGCGCTTTTAGCAGTCTTGCTTAATGCTATTTAAAAATATTCATATATTAAAAAAATTGTAGGTTGTCTAGTAACATCTCCATTTTCTTCTGCCAGATCTGCATGCGATTCATATGACCACATCAAAAGCTGAACGTCATGCTTACAAAGAGTTGAAGAGGTATGAAGGTTTACAGAGCCCTTAACATCATTCCAAATACATTCATGCTATTTTAGTGTTATGTAATCACAACAGGAAGCATGTCAGCAAAATGAACTAAACAAAGACTTTCAGAAGTACACGATAGTTTCCAGGCTCCAAGTAAGACACATCAAAATTTAGGCAATATGTAATCCCTTTAAGTTTTTCCCAGCTGTCCCGTTCTTCCCTTCCCCACACTCCCCGCCCCTTCCCCACACAGGAGTCTTCCACCTCACAGAGGTAACTCAATGCTCTCCATTACTAATGGTAGCTGCTTCAGGTTCGGCCGTTGTTGCAGGGAGCCTTGGTACTTTCTTAGCAGGGCTAGGAATATGCTTTTAAAAAGGAAAAAGAAAAATTAGCTTTTACAAACACATCTGAAAGCAAGATAACCTAGCAAATGCTTTACCTTTCAGATCCTAATTTTGCAGGTTTTACGTAGACCTACACTTTGTATTCCAAGACCAACTCTCTCTTTTAAAACAGAAAAAGCTACTAAGCCTTGTGATTCTGAACTGGTTTCTCAATACTTCAAATGCTTTGTCCTGGATATGTGCACTATTTTTTCTGTAACAATAGGAGTTCTGGATTGTGGCTATAACATTTCTGGAACTTTTTCTTTTGAAGTTTCTTTCAGGAAGAAATTGTGGTTGCTATCTACCTCCACTTTGCCCTGTCATTTTAATAGAACTGGGTTTTTTTATTTATGATTTCTTGAAATATAGTATACAGGCTTTAAAAAAAAAAAAGGAAGAAACAAAGCACACTAAAGTTTAATGGATCAGGCCCAGGACTTACTTAGAAAAAGAGACCATGAGTTTAATCTCAGAGAAAAGAGCCCTAAGCACTCACTTAGACAGGCCTGAGATTCTGTCTTTTCTTTATTCCCAGATAGCTTAGATTTGAGAAATTATTCTGGGGGTCATACAAGAGAGAAGCTAAATCCTAGCCAGGGGTGGGGAACCTGCTGCCTTAAGGCCACATGTGGCCCTCTAGGTCCTAAGTGCAGCCCTCTGACTAAATCCAAACTTTATAGAACAAATTCCCTTAATAAAAGGATCTGTTCTGTAAAACTTGGACTCAGTCAAAAGGACACACTTAAGGACCCAGAGAGCCACATGTGGCCACACAAGGCTGCAGATTCCCCATCCCTGACCTATGGTCTAGAGGTAGAAGAACAAATGTCCCTTATGAGCTCCTTATCTTTTTCCCCTTTCCCTTATGAATATTCCAGAGGCATTCGTTCCTCAGGGTAGTGGCAATAACACCTACCTCAGCTGCTATGCTTGAATGTACAAGCCCAGCCCCTGCATCCAGAGTACCATCATTTGGAGAGGGACGACGAGCATAAGTCCTTCGGTGCTTTTCGTCCACTCTAACCAAGTACCAAGTTCCTTCAAAAAGAGCATCCACTGAACCTTGGGGAATGTAGTTAACTACCAAAGAGGACACAAAAGGAGAAATATCCATAAAAATCATTCTGCTTGGGGATAGCACTCTCATGTAGCTGCTCTTGGCTACTTATCAATCAGCTGATTTCAGATAAATTAGAAAAGCACATTCTGCCAAGCTGCTTTTTTTAAATGAAAACTGTGACACAAAAATCTTTACCCAGATGATGAGTTTCTTCTCGGAGCTTCATATTCTCAGCAAAGACATCTGGTGCAACACAGGTTCTTGAGTCAAGCCTTGTTTTCAGATCACATAAACTCGCTGTTATTTTGTCCAGGGCAGATCCTGCCACAAAAAATTATTACCATCAATAAGTCACTCAACAAGAATTTATCCCTGGCCTACTTTTTAAGTTTTGGCCAAAATTTTCCACTCATTACCCCACACATTCCTAAAGTGCCTTTGTGGCAAATGAATCTTCAAATTAGTTGTACATACATAGACACCTACACATGGCAAATCTTTTGCATAAGTCAGGTAACTCATTCTCATTCACACCATGAGAGCCTACCATTAATGCAGAGTTAAGAGATTACTATAGTTAAGGATGGCCATTCAGCAGCCCTACTTGGTTTCCACTTCTGGGAACATTGGGCTTCCCCTTCTCCCCCATAATCTGATCACATGACATCTCATCACCAAGCTGACTGACGCAGTTTTTGATACTCAGAACCTTTCAACACCCTCAGCTGCCTCTCTCAGATTAGAAGGCTTGAACTGACTTGAAAAGACAGCAGAGATATGGCTGGCCACTATCATATTACTGTCTGGAAAGCCAAGTGAAAATGAATCAAATTATTTCTCAAAGGCAGTTAAATGTTGGAAGGTATAAGCACCTAGGTAGGAACTAGTACACAAAGGTATCAAACACACAACCTATGGCATGGCCATACCACAGGGAGCAAGACCCAGACCTGAATTGGATGAAAAAGTAATTGGGAAATAGTCAACCAAATGTGTGTGTGTGTGTGTGTGTGTGCGCGTGCACGCGCACACAAGGACATACTAAAACAAATGTTAATTTGTGGTCTTTTATGTCTAGATGCAACCTTAAGAGGTCCTCATGTTGCATACAGGACTTGCACTGAGTAATAAAAATCCATAAAAAAGATCAACAAAAATAGAAAAAAGGGTATTAGGAGAGGTTCTGTGATTCCAGCAGCAGCCTCTTGCCTAGACCAGACTAAATAAAAACTCTGCTTTATTCTGATACACACCACCTCAATACCATCCACTGTTTCAGCAAATAGTTAAGAGGACGAGTGTTTTTCCAAACTAAGTGACCCTTACACACAGCATGAGAAATTTTTTTTTGGAGGGAGGAAGGTAGGGCAATTGGGGTTAAGTGACTTGCCCAAGGTCACACAGCTAGTTTTTGTGTTAAGTGTCTGAGGCTGTATTTGAACTCAGGTCCTCCTGACTCCAGGGCTGGTGCTCTATTCACACCCCAGCAGGAGAAATTTTTTAAAATAATTAAACAGTTACCAGGAGTGGCATCTTGTGTAACTTTAAGAGAGTATAATGTAGCAGCAAAACCAGATCCATAGGAAAAGACTCCAATCCTTTGCCCTGCCAACTGCTGGGGTGTGAACCTATAAGGATGAAAGAAAACTGTTAGCAAAATCACACAATTGTCCCCAAACCCAGGTAAGTGTGAGCAAAAACTATGGGCCAAAATGTTCATATCCATAAATTTATGGATTGAATTTAATGTTGTAATATCAGGGCAAACAAATTGGAAATGAAGTTTTCCAATTCTGGCTCCTGAAAATCTAAATACTCGGTGCCACAAAGCTAAGTAAGACTAAGTAAATTATACTCTAAAATTCAATTGTATTACTGTCTGGCAAGCTACTATGCTCAATAAAGGCCAAGAATGAATGAGTCAGAAAAGCGGGTATGCGGTGTTACCTGTATACAATCACAAGTGTTTCAGAATGTATCATAGTTTAAGACTACATAGAATTCAATCCTTTGTTGTGCCAAAATTAAAGTAGCACAGACAGCTGGATGAATCTGACTTGTTCTTTTTTAATATCTTGCCTGTATTTCAGTTTCTTCTTACTCTGATAGCCTATTTTCTAGATGTCACCCACACCAATCTTTATGCCTTCTAATTAACCACCATTTAATTAGAGGAACATTTTTTTTTCCAAATGAAAAAATTCACCCAGTTCAACTTTGAAAATTGAGTAAGAAATTATAATTCTTAATCAACTCGATCTAAATTCCCCTCAAGCTCCTAAGGACAAGATCACTCTTATTATTATATGTACTGATGATTTTTTTACTCCATGACATACAATTTCATTATTGTATATCCAACATGGTCACTTTAGCTCACTGCTTCTATGCCCAAGAGTTTACAAGAACTACAACTAAGCTGTCTAGTAGCTATATTCAGATTTCAGACAATAAAATGTCTAAAGATAGGCGTGGGAAATATATGTGGCTTTTCTGAGGACAACAAAGTAGCAAGGGTATATCGCCTTTTAACATAACTGGTCATCCTGGATTTAGGCATAAATACAATTTTTAAAAGTAGAATTTATGCTTACTGTGCTAGGACAGAGGCAAGGGAGCCATAAACTGAAGGTGTATACATGTTTCCATTCTGATTGGATACAAGCAAAGATGCTTTGGTTTTCTGATTAAAGAGATCAGCACTGGCCTTCATAAATGCCTTTTCCACGTCTCTATCAAAGTAGGTATCTTCGAGTTTAACATCCCTATAAAAAAAAAAGCAAAGTTTAGAAACAAATTCAGTTATATTGAAATACAAAGTATCAGAAGAAATATCTAATTAAAACTCATTAAACTTATCTTTTCTCCTTTTAACTCAATCAACAAAGTATTTATTGGAATGTATGCTATGTTCTAGCAATGCAGTTGATGCTATGGAGTTTAGGTTCAGTCAGGGAGATAAGTCATATGAAACAATTAGAGAATAAATGATTAACTGTGTGGTACCAGCTATGTATATAATTGGAGTTCAGCAGTACCAACAATGAAACCAGCATGATCTGGAAAACTCAGAAATGCTTGTGTTGGCAAGTGAGATATGAGATGTGCCTCCAACCATGGGTAGAACCTAGGGGGAGTGAAGAAAGCACTGCAAGCGGAAAGGATAGCTTGAACAAAAGGCAAAGTGTATGTCAAGAAACAGTTGGAAATTGAAATTGGTTAGAAAGTTAGAAGGCTTTAAGGTCGGGTGGAAGAGGTTAGTCCTGATGGAGAAGCAAAAGAAAGAGTCACTTTGGGTTTCTGATCAAGACAAAAACATAATGAAAACTGTAAAGGCTCAATCTGGCATTGGTGAACCAAATGAAGTGAAGGGGATGGGGACCACATCTGGATGACTACTGTAGCTGCCAGCTGAAATAGAGTAGTGGAATGGAGTAGAAGGGGCATATTTGCCAACAAATGACATGAGGACAGATCACAACCTCTGGACCTCAGTTTCTTCAAAGGGAGCAGGTTTTGGTGGCTCTCTGTCTTTTCTAGGTCTATCATCCTATGACTCCCTCTTAGATGGGGTACTACCAAAGATGACACAGAGTTCTAAAAGAGTAGGTTGGAAGGACAGTAATACTACTGACAAACAGGGTACTTGAGAAAGCAAGTCAGTTTTTGTTTGAGAGAACGGAGGAGGTGTAAGTAAAGGATTGGAAATTCTTTTGGGATATGATGAAATCTGAGACAACCTCAGAATATTCAAATCAAGATGCCTTTCAGACAACTGGAGACACAGGATTCAAGTTCAGGTGAGAAGTCAAGGCTAAAAGCACTGATCTGGGAATCATTTACAAGAGCAACAGAAGAGCAGATAAGTAAGAAAAAAAAAAGTCTTGAGGATTACATGAGCTCTTGACAGGTATCCGTGATGAAGGAGAAACAAAGAAATATCTGAGAGGTGGGGAACAAAAAAAAAAAAAGAGAAAGAGATGAGAAAATTCTCCACTTCCCCAAAAGATAATGAATGTCCTGTCAAATTCAGAGAGGATTTGAGGACATGCCATAAGCTCTAACAAGAAATCATTATTAGCCACTTAAGGAAGAATTTTCACTGAATAATTAAAGCAAAATGGATTAAAATGGGGTTAAGAAAATAAATCACGGAGTGGCTAGGTGGCACAGTGAGTAGAGTGCTGGCCCTGGAGTCAGAAGGAACCTGAGTTCGGATCTGGCCTCAGACACTTAACACACACAAACAAAAACCTAGCTGTGTGACCTTGGGCAAGTTACTTAACCCCAATTGCCCTCCAAAAAGAAAAAAAATATATATATATCAAAGGAGAAGCTGAACAAGTTGTGGTGCATGATAATAAGAATATTATACCACAAGAAATGATAAATATGAACACAAAAAATATGGTAAGATATACAAAGTGATGCAAAGAAAAAAAAGCAGAAGTAGAAACCTGGTACTGGAGCATATTCTGAAGCTATAAATGCTCAAATGAAAAATGAAAAAAAGTAATAACTCATCTTACCCAAAGGCTTCCAGGCCACTGTATGTGCCACTTTTATCTCTGTTTTGGTCACTGAGGAAGTCATTCAGCAACAACCGAGCTAGAGACTTCTGAACCAGTTTACAGTATGGTGAATGGAAAATCATGAAGCCAAAATCATTCAAGGTAAAATCTCTATCATTTCCTTCTGAAACAGAGAAATGGTTCAAGAAAAGTATGAAATTGAGATGTCACTAATTCTTAGATTTTGACTAATATGGCAGGGACTTGATCTCAGTTTTGATTTTAGCCATAGCAAAAGGGAAAACAACAGCAATCAGCAACATTATGAAATATTTATCTTAGGATTTAGATGCACCTATAATTAGAGGTGCTCATTAAATGACAGGCCTCTAAAAGCATGTTAAGAATAAAATGCATTAAAAAAAAGAATAAAATGCATCATGATTTCTATCATGTTGTTCAATGTCCAATAAGTGCTTTTCCTACATACTGTAAGGAGTATTCAATCTAATCATTGTACCTACTGCTGCTCCACTGCAATTAAACAACAATAAAAAACCCCATATATCCCTCTTAAATTACTCAGAGTCAAAAAAGTGGGAAGGAATGTTAGTGTCTTATGCAATGCTCTACATTATTAAAGAATATCTGATTCTAGAAATGCAGACAGTATGTTATCATTTTAGACATTTATGCATTTTCTGGTCCCCAAATCATGTTTACTGTTGCATCACAACAGAAGACAAGCCCAATAAGAATGAAACATACCTTTCTGCCATTTGGCACGAATCTTATTTCGGTAGACAGCATAGCAGTGATCTAATGCACTGAGGTAGCACTGTATAGACAGTTTACCATCAACTATGGGATATTCAGACAGCATATCAGGCTTATAAAAGTCATAGGCATGTTGCATGTGTGTCCCACGAAGTCCTAAGATACAAGTAAAATGACATCTACTTCTGCTTCGCATAAATGTTTGAATATTTATGTTTTGAGGAAGTCTACCAACAAAAGCCTTTCTTTAGTCAGCTGGACAATGCTGGCACTGCCCCGGATCCCCTAGCACATATATGAATCTTGATACAAACCCTATGGGGTATATAACTACTCCCAACAATTAGATCAAATATTCACTTTGTAGTATATTTAGTTTATTTACTCATAAGATGAAAATCTGTCTCACTTGAAAGCAGTTAAGTCAGCAAACATTTATTAATCTTCTACTACATGTCAGGTAATTTATTAAGTACTGAACAACTAATTGAAAGGTAACATCAAGGAGAATCCAGTCATTTAGCACAGTTCTTAGTGCATAGTAAGCATTTAATAAATGCTTTCCTATTCATTTGAAAGAAACTAGTCATCATAAGCATTAACATTTATGCACAAAAGCATCACAACTTAAAACACTCACAAGTATGCAAATATGCTTCAGCTTCTAACCACTACAAAAGTTAAGGTTCCCCTCCCCCCTCCAATAGACTCACCTCGTTCTAAAATTAAAGGTGCATTTGGGCCAATTAACATAGCCACAGCTCCAGCTCCACCTGTTGGTCTAGCATTTCCTGTGGCATATACAGCAATATCTCCAGCAACTACCAGAGCATAACGTCCTGTGACATAATTTTTAAAAGTTAACTTCAAAGAAGATCAGTATCACAAAGCTACATGCATCTCAACCCATCTACCCTCTGCCTTAAAAAAATAAGTTTCCTAAAGAAGTTGTGAAAGAAACAAAAAATTTTGCAGCTAAAGCTTTTAAGTCACCATTTTGTCCAAATGAATAAAGATAATTTACACAAGCAGTGTGGGCTAAAAGCTGGTAGCCATCATTCTTAATATGCCAAAACAATAAGGGACAAAAAACAAGTCTCACAGGCAGCTTTTCTATAAAAAGGTAGCAATGACAATTTGCCAAATACAAAGAGTCTATTCTAGGTAAGGCACATGTAACATACCATCCCAGGAACTAGATTCAATCCAGTTAACAGCATTGAAGACTGCAGCAGTGCCTCCATAGCATGCGTTGGTTGTGTCGATTCCTTCTATATCTGTATTCCCCGATTCTTCAAATAGTTGCATTAAATTTGTCTTCACTGACTTAGACTTATCGATTATTGTCTCTGTTCCAACTTCTAGCCTTCCAATGCAATCATAGGAAAGATTGTTTCTCTCCATTAGATTCTGGACTACAGTCAAGCACAGCGAGTTGATATCCTCTCTATCTGTACAGAAACCCATTTTGGCCTGGCCCAAACCAATGGTATACTTTCCAGCATCAACGCCATCATACTTTTCCAACTCTACTTGATCGACATATTGTGAAGGAAAATAGATCTCCAGGGCAACGATTCCCACATCTTTTGGCCAACAGGCTTCAGCATTCAAAGGGAGGGACCCAGGCATGGTGAAAGAGCTTAAAAAGGGGGAAAAAATAACAGTCTGATTTCAGTAACTTGTAGCCTAATTTCCAAATAAATATATAAACCCGAGAAACTAACATTTTAACCATTTTAAAAACTGTTTAATCTTAGTAATGTTCATTCAGATTATTTTAAATACTATGTGGAGGAAGCAACTATTTATGTGAAAAATTATATTAGAACAAATCCTATCTACACAGGCTACTTATAAATCTGGGGGATCCTTGGAATTACATTTCTAAAGGTTGTCTAGCAGAATGTCTAAAACCATAAAGAAAGGAAGGGATCATCAAGACCTCTTACAGTAAGTCAATGATCAATTTATTCCCGATCATAAAATGAAATGTAGCTATGTTAGAATAAGAGTTCAGTCCTATTCTATACAAGAAGAGTCTGTTTCTATTGTTTATTGTTAATAATGACAGCACAAGTTCATGCTAGATCAAAACAACTCACATTTTATGGATCTCTAAAGTCTAGTGATAAGCACTGTTTTAAAGATGAATTAATTAACTGACTGTTCTAAGTAAGACCTCACTGTTAGTGATATTATCTTATCAAAATTCTCTTCACCAGAGCTAAAAATATCATTAGGAATTTAAAAAGAAAATACATCTTACAGGATATCTCACAAGATTCAAGTAAAAAAGCCAATCTCTTACACCTTTTCTACCTATATTAACTCTGCAAAACCCTGAAGTACCATCTAAATTTAAAACTAAAGTTATAGGCAAAGTAATATTCAACATTATTCTAATTCTTTCAAAACTATCTATTACAAAAAAAAAAAAGTTAATTGATGGGACGGCTGGCTAGATGGCACAGTGAATAGAGCACCGGCCCTGGAGTCAGGAGCACCTGAATTCAAATCCGGTCAAACACTTAATACTTATTAGCTGTGTAACCTTGGGCAAGTCACTTAACCCCAATTGTTCTGCCCTCCCCCCTCCAAAAAGCAAAAAAACAAACCAAACCCCACCCCACTATCCATTAATGTTAAATAATAAGTCAGAGGGGCAGCTAGGTGGTACAGTGAGTAAGAGTGCCGGCCTCGGAGTTGGGATGACCCGAGATCAGATCCGACCTCAGAAAATGAGCACCCACGCATAAATAATGACTAGCCGTGTAACCTTGAGCAAGTTACTTAACCCCAATTGCTTTTATAAAAAAAAAAATAAGTCAGGATATTCAATGAACAAGAAAATCCTATTCGCCAATGGCAAATGGAAGTTTACTATAACACAGAAATTGGCTCTTTACCATCATTCTGCCAGATTTTCACTTGGTTGCAGAACTTCATGCCACATTGGTGCCATAGTCTTCCAGTCACTCCAGACTTACTGGGTTTTTTACAGTACAATTTTGAGAAAGCCATTTAAGGCTTATAGACCTCAATATCCTCATTTATAATATGAAAGGGTAGGTTCTAAAGTCCTAGCCAGTGTAAGTACTAACGTGTCCAGCAGCAGCAGCACATTGCTGGGTGCCTGCTGCCCAGGTAACAGAATGCCAGTCCAGTATAGACAGAGGTTACTCTTTGGTTTCGCCCGTATAGTGCTTGTCTTTTGAAAACCTATAGCATTAATTGTCTGTTCCACTATAACCTACTATTTAATCATAATGTCCCTTGTATCAGTTAGTTCTTCCTGTATATATGCAGTCTCTTTTCAGCTAGATGAACTTCTGGAAAGCTGTGAAACCAAGTACTCTCTTTGCACCTAAGCATAATGCTGGTGCAGAGATCCTACAATGCACTCACAGTGGGATTTCACTACTGGATGGTTTTAATGATAAAGACAGATTTTTTAAATGAGTAGAAATCAGTCTTCCTAACTTTCAATGTAATCCTGCCCTGTAAGCAAACACAAATTAAGTTTTCTCCCTCTTCTATACTTTAGCCCTTTAAAACAGATAATCATTCCTTTTTATTTCTTTTCACACCATTTCCAAGTCAATTCCTTCTACTTTTCCTATGACATGATGCATATGTCATAAGGACCCTCATAATCATGGGCCCCTTCTGTGGGATGTATGCTAGTATGAAAATGCCTTTCTAAACTTTGGTACTCAAAGTCCTAGATAAGATACTCAAAATGTATATGATGAATGCAGAACACAGTGTCTTCCTTGTTTTCGATAGTTACCTTTTAAAAAATAAAGTTAAGGAGTTACATGACTCTTTCTGGTCTGGAACAGGTCAATCCTGGACCACACTCAGAATAAATGTAGATGCAGATCTACCTTGTCTCTGACTTTGTCTTAAGAGAGTTGCCTTAAGGCACTGAGAGATTTAGTGATTTGACCATTCATGGTCACTCAGCTTAAATTCAGGTCTTCATGATTTCAGGCTGGTCCACTAACTATCATACTATATTATCTCTCTAAACTATGGTTAATGAGATAAAATAATTCTTTTTTTTTTCTTTTTGGAGGGCAATTGGGGTTAAATAACTTGCCTAAGGTCACACGGCTAGGTTTTTGTTTGTGTGTGCATTAAGTGTCTGAGGTCAGATCCGAACTCAGGTCCTTCTGACTCCAGGGCTGACGCTCTACTCACTGCGCCACCTAGCTGCCCCCTAAAAGAATTCTTTTAAAAAATGTAAACACATATTCCCCACTTCCTCTGTGAAGTGTTAATGACTAGCATTTTTATAGTGTCTGCTATGGACAATGGACTGTACTAAGAGCTTTACAAATATTATCTCATTTGATCCTCACAATAAACATCTAAGATACATCCGACCTATCATCCTCATTTTATAGTGGAGAAACTGGGCAAACACAGGTTAAGTGACTTGCCCATGGTCACACAGCTAGTGTCCAAGGCTGGATTTGAACTTGGGTAGTCCTGAAAACAGGAACAGCACTCTATTCACCATACCATGTAGCTGCCTAGAAAAAGTTTTGACTTGTTTAATGACTGAAATTTCATCTTGGAACTAAAATAAGTAACTTGATTACACCATTTTCCCCAGTCAGTTTTGTGCCATCACTTGCAAATGTGACAGGCACATAACTGCCTGTTGTTATTACTGTAAACTTATCAAGCATGGGCAAGACATGTTGATTCAATCATATTTTGTTTAATAGGAAGTTACCTTATATGTCATACAAAATTATCAGCTGTCAAATTACACTATATTTAAATATGCTCAAATATACTAGATGTTAAGACCATACTTAAACTTGATTTTTATCTTTGGTAATCTGTAAAGTACTTAATAATCTCAGTCTCTTTCTACAGTATAGTTCAGAATAAAATGTCCAACTGACCAACATTTATTCAGTTAGAGAAAATTATTTCACTGTTATCTAGGATCTAGACATGTGTATACCAGGGAACAGAGACCGTCTAGAAGTTGGGTCTTACTTCCCAAAGGACATCGATCCTCTTCTCACACCATCAAAGAAGCAGGCAAGACAAATGGATTTATTTTTTTGGTGAGGCAAAGTTACATTTTTAATCTCAGGAACCCCTAAAAGAAGATTCTGGACTATGACTAGAAAAAGAATACTATACTATTTCAGAGGTAGAAAGCATTCATTTTTATCAGCACATTGGTTGATGGTATCAGTAATAATTCCCTGATTAATGAGATCAGGGGATACCTAGCTGCTCCCCTCTTTCTATTTTTTCCCCCAAATTTGCTACCATAAACCCCTTAACACTCTCCCTTAGACATCCAGCTCTTTCAAAAGACCACAGGGCCTTTCCTGGTACACATGCCCTTGCTGGGACCACTGCCAAATTATAGGACTAGTAGCATCATGAAAGACTATCTTAAAGAATAAGAACAATGGGGCGCGGCAAGGTGGCACAGTGAGTAAGAGCGCCGGCCTCGGAGTTGGGATGACCCGGGATCAAATCCGGCCTCAGAAAATGAGCACCCACACACAAATAATGACTGGACGTGTAACCTTGAGCAAGTTACTTAACCCCAATTGCTTTAAAAAAAAAAAAAAGCATAAGAAGTATAAAAGCTACCTGATTTTTTTTTTTGGGGGGGGGGCGTTATCAGCAACTCTCTTCTTAATAAACTGTTTACAAGAAAAGGCTGTGATTTTTTTTTCACCTAAAAACAGTTCATTGTTTCTCAGCTACATAAGAACAAGGGAGTGACCAGACAGCAAATGGGGACGAGCCAGGGCCCAGGGCGGGCACAGCAGGGGGCCACTCAGGCGAAGGTAGAACCGTTCCAGCCTACGTTGGCCGCGTGCATGTCGCAGTAATTGATCTAGATCCTGTCCCCGGGAATCTTGAGGTGCTTGGTGAGCAGCTCACAGAGCTGTTTGCTATAAGCCTTGTTCTGGGGCCCGCCGATCTTGCCGATGCTATGCAGGCTGCACGGAGCACACGGGTCTGAGGAGCCCCCGAAGGCCATCAGCTGATCGGCTGAGATGTGCACTGCGATATACTGGGCGGCCTTGCCCGTGGCCTTGGCCAGCTGCGTCGTGAGCTCGCTGAGCAGGGAATCGGGCACCGCGGAGCGCGGCACGTTGGTCTGCACCACGAACATCGGCATGGTGGCGGCAGCTCCGGCCGGCGGTGGTGCGGGGAGGTGGGAGCCGGGCTGGGCCTGGCAGAGGAGAGCAGCCGGACCGGGACGAGCCAAGTGAGCCTCAAGGTTGTGATCTTATATCATGAGGTTTTTAACTTGTAGCTTCACTGAAAAGAATTCTAAAAAAATTTCCCAGGCAGCGAGGTGGCGCAGTAAATAGAGCACCAGCCCTGGAGTCAGGAGGACCTGAGTTCAAATTTGGCCTCAGACACTCAACACTTACTAGCCATGTGACCTTGGGCAAGTCACCTAACCCCAATTACCCTGCCCTCCCCCCAAAAAGCACCCCCCCCAAAACAAACAAAAAATTTCCCCATATTAATTAGTGGTATGATTTCCTAAGTAGTGATTTTGAGAAAACAATAAAATTTTAGTTAAATCAAAATCCACTCATTCATTCAACTTTGGTTTACAAATTCCAATATGTAATGGTACTGGGAGGAACAGTTATAACAAGAGGATACTAACATCAAAGTCACCAAGGATCATCTTTTATCACAGAAACCAGTCAACTAACAACATTAATTAAAAAGGTGCATAATCACACAACAATGTGCAAAGTTCCCATCATCTAAAACAATGCCTTCCAAGCAGTGAAATCTGAGCATACCAGTACATTTCAAGAAATACTATAAGCATGAGGGGTTTTCCATGAAGCTTCAATTCCTCCCCACCATGCCAAGTTAGCTCTCTTGAGCTCATATGCCCTGCACCATCCTGACAACCTATGTTTCTCTTACCCTACCTCTTTTATAGCAAGGTAGATAAGAGTGCAGGGCCTTTTAAATATGGCCTCAGACACTTACTTGCTGTGTGACCCTGGCCAAGTTTGCCTATAAGTTTTCATCTGTAAGCTGAGGTGGAGAAGGACATGGCAAACCCCATATGGGGTCAATTGAAGAGTCAGACGTGACTGAAAACGGATTGAATAATAACCCTTTTGAATCTGAGCTTAGGTGAAGGGGTGGTAGAATCACTGTGAATAAAGATGATCAGCAGCTCCCCTCTGTCCCAAAAAGTCAAGGCACTGATATTTCCAAGTATTGTGTCTTGTATCCTTTCTCTATCATTTAAGTCTAGAATTATCTATAGGAAATACTATTCTTACCAAGGGGGCACCTTCTCCTTTCTTCTCCAATTGCACTATAGCTAATTAGGAATTTTCCTTAAAATTGTAAAGGCTGGGATGTACTACTCTAGGGGCTTAATCCAATACCCTATTATATGTCAAGTATCATACATAAATAAATAACCATTTATATATATGTAATATATATAATATTATAACTTATTATAATATTATAAACTGATTACAAGAACTAAGGTGTATGAAGGGAGCTCTTCTACAATATAATGTTTCAACTCAATCAGAAAGTAGTGAGAAACAACTTGAATAGCTGGTATGATCAAATATAATGCATATTTAACTTCCTCAAAGTTTTGGACAAGTATACATAGTTTACAAAAGGTCCTTGTATCACCTTACCTTCAAAAGCATTACCAAAATCACAGTTGCTATTTGTAGATAATATAAAGCAGTGTTTCCTCTGATCCATGACACAATAAAGGTAAATGTATCTAAGATAACTAGACTGTAGGGACAAACAGGACCCTTGCAAAAAAAAAAAAAAAAAGGCAGAATCATAGAAATCACTTGTCTCATGGGAGGTGAGGAAATTAAGACCTTGAGGTTACATTTAAAAGTCCAAGTCACCAGACTTATGAGTGACTAATTCACATTTAAAATTCTTTCCATTGTACAAAAAAAGAGAAAAAGGCACATTAAGAAGATATTTACCAGTAATGTTATGGAACAAATATATGTGCTCACATTTTGCTACCTTTGTTTTTTTCAACCATACTCTCAATAAAATGTTCTCAACAGATTGAACCTTAACAAGTAAAAATGTCAGGGCAGCTAGGTGGCGCAGTGAGTAGAGAGCACTGGCCCTGGAGTCAGAAGGACCTGAGTTCGGATCCGGACTCAGACCCTTAACGCACACACAAACAAAAACCTAGCTGTGTGACCTTGGGCAAGTTACTTAACCCCAATTGCCCTCCAAAAAGCAAAAAAAAAAACAACCCAAAAAACCAAGTAAAAAATGTCCCTCAGTTTTCCAACTCATATCTGGCTCTGCTAATTACTTAATTGTGGGGCCTTGCATATGCTACTTCACCTCTAGGCCTGTTTCCACATCTGAAAAGTAAGGAGTTGTACTGAGTGACTGGAGACTAACACTCTTTCAACTCCAAATATGATCTCCTGAACAGAAACAGAAGACTAACAAAAACAACTCGAGAATAGTCATTCTAACAAATGAAATATGCATTAACACATTTTTTTCAAAGATTAGGGGAAACAAAGAAAAGGGTTTTTTGGTGGTGGTGTTCTGTGTGTGTGTTTTTTAAATTACATACAGAGCCTATACACAATGAATGAATATTTATTTTCAGGATGAATATTTATTTTCTCTCTTTAATCAAAGCAGGGGATTTCTTTTACTATCTTAGAAGAGTATCAGGATCTAGCAAATTAGGACTGACATACCTGTTTGAGGGATAGAGGACTTCAGTCTCCAGGTCTGTCACTCTGTCTCCTTTTCCAAGCACTAGAAATTTCATAAGATTTTTAAAGTCACAAATCACCATTCACATTTTTAAAAACCCCTCAAATTCAAAACTATTTTGGCTAGAAGAAACACTTTATTATTTAACTAGAATACATGGAATATAGTTTGATTTCAATTACTAAACAAACAGCAAGAGGAACACATTCAGGGTTTTTTTTTTTTTTTGGTTAAATTGGTAACAGGAATAATTTGATTCAATTCTAAAACTGAGTATGACTCCAGCATGACACTGAGAAAGAAGTGATGGATTTGATAAAGGGGGACAGAGGAAGAGAATAGTATTGTAAAGACTTAAAGTGGACATGGTAGCTGTCCAAGTATGTAGCTCGAGTATCTGAAATTGTTGTGTGGTTGCTTGGGTCTCAAAGGCAAATCCAAGAACATCAGGTAAAGTCACAAAGAACACACTTAGGTTTCTAACCAACAAGATCTATCCAAAGTGAAATGGACAGGCTCAGGAAGTATTAAGTTCCCATTCACTGGAGGTCTTCAGGTAAAGTCTAGACGACTACTAATTGGACATTTAGTACAAACGATGCTTGTTCAGGCATGGAGGATTGGACTAGCTGACCTCTGAAATTCCCTTCCAGACCTAAGATTCCAGGACTTTGTCAATGTAGTAATTTTTCAATTAACAAGTGAATACTGCTATATTTCACATGACTTTTTGCTGGATTAGCATTTTCTCTAGCAAAAGTATTTAAGGCAAAATAAAATAAGTCTATTAGGACAGTTCAGATCTTCATTACTTTTATGTCTTTTTTTGAATGCTGCATTGCCACCTTTATTCCCAGAATAATTATTTTATTTTTTTCTTTTCCGTATGCCTGACAGCATTAGATAAAAATCAGGATATAGGAGACTCATCCATGTAAAAATGAAATGGCAAGGTAATGCTTCAGACTTCTTTAGGTCAGTACTCAATCCATTTCAAATATATGAAAAAGGTGGCTAGAATGCTCAAAATAATAAGCCCTCTCTTGGTTCCTCACAAGATTATTGTTAAATCTAATGTATGAAATAGCCTGACTACTTGGTAACTCCCCAAAATTTAATTACTCATATATGAAGTCTATAACAAGTTCTTAAATTACTTTAAACTCCTTATACATATACTTAGCAAAACTAATTAACTTCTTTTATTCATCAACTAAATTAAAAAACAACAACAACAGATCACCTAATATTATAGGCTGAAATATCCTATTTCTGAAGAACTTTGAGCTGGGAAGTTGGGGGAGAGAGTCACACCCATTCTAGCATGTATACTAGAAGTGAAAAGAATCTTCAACAGAGTCATTTAGCCTGGAGTCACAAAATCCAGTTCAAATCAAGCCTTAGATACTTACTAGCTATGTGACTCTGGGCAAGTCACTATTTAACCTCTGCCTCAGTTTTCTCAGCTGTAAAATGGGGATAATACAACACTGAGGATCAAATGACATTATCTTTGTAAAGCACTTGGTGTAGTGTCTGGCACATAGTAGACACTTATGCCTTTTCCTTTCCTCACCAATACTCCCTCCCCCAGTCCTCCAACCCTTTTATTGACTGCAGATCTAAAATCTGATCTATTTATTATTTTTCAACCTTCAGTAGATCTTTGTATTATTTCAGGTATTCTATCCCTACAACAATGCAGATAATCAGATATTAGCTAACTCATCCTTATCTTGTCATCTTTTGTCCATGTCTTTCAGTAAATCATCCAAAGTGGGTTCACCCAATATACTGTAGGATTTCCTCTACCTTCAAAAATCCTGTCTATCCAATCTGCAAATTATAGCTAATAAGCAGACTACCCAGGAGGCCACATTCCAGACAAAGAAATTCTTCATTTCAACCTAAGAGTAAATAGTATTGCTTCTTTTTGAAGAAATTTTCTTCAGGCATCCAAATGATATTTACTTCAAGGCATTCATTTGCCTTCATTCAATTGTCAATTCCATTGAATATTGATTATTCTTACTGATAAACCATGTGAGAAAACAAAAGGAGGAAGATACCCAAAATGGGTGCTGATGCCATTCAAGAAAGGGATTAGGCCTAATTCTGCAACCTGTACAACTTTGGGAGGGAGTACTTAAGGACAGACAGTACTGGCTAGAAGGGCCTGACCCTGCAATTCTTTTCTTTCCCTCCTCTAAAGCTCAAGTCAGCTGTGGCCCTTTAGTATGATTAGTATTACTTATTAATAAGGAATGTCATATAGCAAAAGCAGGTCAACAGTCTGTGTTTCTAAATTTTATTTTAAATAATATGATGGAGATAGACTGAAACAGAGTTAAGGTTTTTATTCAATTCCACCACAATGTCACTTTAAAGTTACAAAATATTATAGAAGTGAGGCAATAATAGGTACAGAAAAGTATGGTCAGTATAACCAGTTTAATAAATAAGGAAGCTGAAACTATATAGAACTCATAAATAAATTATACCTTTTACGTAGCCTCCTACCTAACATCACTTTATATAAAAACTTAAGACACTCTTATATACGACCTATCTAAAGCTAATTTCCTCCTCTCTCTGTCCCCTGAAGGGAGCAGACAGCACCCATTTCCTGAAACAAACTCTCTCAAACTACTTCCTATTCAATTTGAATTCTTGATATAGATCTGTAGAAGGAATCCCATGGAATCCTCTACAAAAGTGATCCAGGAAGAAGGGGACAGATATAAAATCACTCAATTCTGGAATGTTAACCCAGGTTACATTTTAAGAGTTTGTCCTCCTTTGTTCAAGATTCCTCTAACAGTTACCTGAAATTGTCTGGTGACAGTAGTATCAGAAGGCACAGAGGGGCTATGCCAGTTTGGACCTCTTTCTCCAAGCTAGAAATGGTCTGGTTAGAGAATGTCCTATTAAACAAGTGTTTCTGGTAGACTAGCTTCTAAACACAGACCACTATGTTAGTATTAAGATTTTCTTTTCTTTTTTTTTTTTTTTTAAGCAATTGGGGTTAAGTAACTTGCTCAAGATTACACGGCTAGTCATTATTTATGTGTGGGTGCTCATTTTCTGAGGCCGGATTTGATCTCGGGTCATCCCAACTCTGAGGCCGGCGCTCTTACTCACTGCACTGTCTAGCAGCCCCTTTTAGGGCAATTGGGGTTAAGTAACTTGCCCAAGGTCGCACGGCTAGGTTTTTGTTTGTGTGGGTTAAGTGTCTGAGGCCAGATCCGAACTCAGATCCTTCTGACTCCAGGGCCAGGGCTCTACTCACTGCGCCACCTAGCCGCCCCTGTATTAAGATTTTCTATGACACCTTCCCCAGGAGTGAACAAAACATCTCTGACACGAAGTACTATTTATACATCCACACACTGATCTGTGTTTCTCCCTGTTAAAAATATAAGTGAATCTTACTGCTCCTCCTACTTGGACGACTTGGATACCCTAAGCATCCCTGAAGGAATAGCTTACATGCTTTCCTGTGGTGTCTCTGATCATCCAAATGAAAAGCAATATCTCCTTCCCAAACTATTAACAGTGGTGTAAATCATTCATGTAGCATTTAGTACTAACACTACAAGAGTATATAAATGTTTCATCTGTCCTAAATTTGATGGTCTTAACTTATAATAACTTGTTTTTATACACCTTTGTACTAGGTCTGCAGAGCAGGCAATACCACCCTCCACACACATTTTATGCATTGGGAAGAGCCTCAAAGAGATTAAATGACTGGCCCAATATTAGAAAGCTACTAAATAGCAGGGGCAAGAGTCAAACCCAAATCTTCTAATTCCAAGTCCAACCATTTCCCCACAACTTTACAATGCCTCTCTAGACAACTAAAGAGCAAATCACCTTAATTTAAGCATTTATAATAGCTGCATGAATACCATTTCTGAGAGGTCCTGTACAAAGACAATCAGAGGCAGGAAAGACCACAATGCTGGAAGTGCAGCGAAAGAGTCAGAAAACCCAAATCCTGCCTCTAATGCCTACTGGTGACTTTTGAGAAGTCACCTAAACTTAAATGTTTATAATATTAATTATGCCCTTTTCATGGATGAAGAAATAAAGGCACAAAGAAGCATTGAAACTTCCTCAGTCACTCTGAAAGCATCTGTAAAACTGCCAGAGCCTTAGAGATAGCAGTCTTTCTTGATGTTTAACCTTTTATATTTGCAAGTCTTTCATACCATGCCCATTCCAAATATTGGTCATTAAAAGCCTTTGCTTGCCAGATCTTAACCTGTAGGCCTACTTCCTCATCTGTAAGACGAGGGCATTAGACCATATGATTTCCTTCCTGCTCTAAGTCTATATGATGCTAAAACTTTGCTCCTCTTCATATTTATGTTACCTCAGATATAAACCACTTAGCCTGCATATGCTTCCTTATCAGTAAAATGGAGAAAATGGACTTAACCTGCTCCATCCAATCAATTAATAATATGTATATGAAAGCAATTTGTACAGTTTAAAACACTTAATTATAAAGTATTTCTATAAGCAGCCCTTTCAGCTCAAAAATTCTATGATTAAATAAAACAGCATTTCAAAGTCAATTGTTCGATGGGTTAAAGAAAAGAAAAACTAATTCAAAGTGCACTGACTTGTAAAATTAGGTTCTAAATTCTTTAAAGTAAATGGTCAACTGTAAACATTCTCTTCAGTTTTCACTAGCTAACTACTAAAATTTTAAGGTTACTCATTAATCTCACAAAGGAAACAACTCAGATCAAGGAATACACACATGCTAGATTGTTTCTAAGAAGGATGTTGAATAATGTAACTAGTATAATAACCTGTTAACTGATGCCAAAGTCATGACTATCTTACAGGGTTAGAGCCTAAAGCAAACCCCCCAAATTCACTTTGATCCAAAGAACTCCAAGGTTCCACCAACCTCTACTTTTTTTAAAAACAATTTTTTTGTTGTTCAGTTGTTTTCAGGCATTGTCTCACTCTTCATGATTCCATTTGGAGTTTTCTTGGTAAAGATACTGGAGTAGTTTGCCACTTCCTTCTCCAGCTCATTTTACATATGAGGAAACTGAGGCAAATAGGGTTGAGTGACTTATCCGGGGTCACAAAGCTAATAAATGTCTGAGACTGGATTTGAACCTATGTCCTTCTGACTCCAGGGCCAATGCTCTATCCACTGTGCCACCCAGCTGCCCTTTTTCCAAAAATTTTTATTCTAAGCTAAACTCCCTAAATCTGACTCCGTTTCTCAAATCAACCCTATAATTAATAGGAATAAGATCAAAATGCATTCTGGTAGGGAAAAAAAGGTTACAGCATTACACATTTGGCAACCCTCAAAGGATATGTACTACTAAAATGAGATATGTTTGAAAAGGCAGCTAAGTGGCACAGTGGATAGAGCACTAGGCCTAGAGTCAAGAAGACATAATTTCAAATTCAACCTTGGACACTTACTAGCTGTGTGACCCTAAGCCAGTCATTTAATTGTTTGCCTCAGTTTCCTCCCATGTAAGAAGCATTGGAGAAGGAAGTTGCAAACCACTTCAGTATCTTCTTGGGAAAACTTCAAATGGGGTCACAAAGAGTCAGATTCAACTGAAATAACTAAACAACAAGTGCTTGAAAAAAAGAAAAAAAAAGTAATATGTATATACACTGAAAAATAACTCTTTTTTTTGGTATGATTACATCACAGATCAGTTGGAATCTGTCTCCCCTAACTGTCCTTAACTTGTAGTCTTATCTAGGATGTGGCCAGGCAGGATCTGAATGGAAGTCTTCTTCTGGTCTCCAAGGACAGCCCCTCTCTACCTGGCAGGTCAAATTGCGTCACAAAAAATAAAGTATGCAAAAATAAGTAAAGAAAATTGTTGTGAGTTAGTCCTCTCTCCCCTAATTGCTCCTCTAGACATCCTTGACATTTTAATATCAACTTAATCACAGTATCTTATATTCAAGTTACATACAAGCCAGATCTGGGAAAGGAGGGTGTCGTCAAGGTTAGCCTGGGCCAAAGCACAACAGTGATTCATCTTCAGCTCTGTTATAGGACCAGGCAAATATCCTCTTAGAATTGGCCTGGCTTCTAAAGGTTAAGGGGCAGACTTACAAGGTGCTTTAAGAGAACTTTCAAAGGGAACCTTCCCTTGTTCTGCTAGTGGACTTAACCTCCCTGACCCCACCCCCTCATGTTTTAAATATTCAAAATAAGAATTCACAAACTGATTTTTCATTTTGATGATTTCCTACATTCCTATAGACACATTCATCTTTCTTCCTAAATGTGATTGATTAGAGAATACCTAATAACATTTCATCAACACCAAAACCAAACCAAAATCAAAGCCTTCTCTCCATATTTATAGATGCCAAGGGTCAACTCTTGCCTGGACCAACTTGGAATTATCTGGAGTAACTTCATAATTGATTTCCTTACCTCAAGGCTCCCACCTCTGCAACAATCCAACTACCCTACACGGACAGATGCCAAGCGGCATTCCAAAAGCACAGCTCTGACCACATGGCCAGTAGTCTCTGTTGCCTTTAGAAACAAATACAGACTCCTGTGTTTGTCATTTAAATCCTTTATAACCTGGCTTCAATTTATCTTTCCAGACTCCTATATATCACTCTCCTTGCACTCCACTCTGATCCAGCCAAACCAGACTTTTCTTGATATTCCTCACACAATAGGTTCCATCTCCCATTTTAGTACTTTTGCAAACACGTGGTCCACGACTGCAACACACTCCCTCCTCATCTCTGCCTTTCAGCATCTCTAGTTTTGTTCAGATTTCAGCTCAAATTTGACATCTTACATACTCTGAGCTGCTAGTGCCTCTCCCATCCCCATTACCTTTTATACATTTGTTTATATGTGTATACATAAAATATATGTTGTTTCCCCTATAGAATGCCAGATATTTCACTTCTGTTTTTGGACAAGGTCCTAGACTTAGGCCTTGGTACACAGTAGATGCTTAATAAATACTTGCCTAAAGTTGGTTTTTTTATTCCATCCTAAAGAAGAGATTTGTCAAATATACACAGGCATCAAGATTTTCTATAATACCACAGAATTTTCATCTTAATTTGCTACAAACTTTGTCACTGTTTCATTATGTACTGTTTAGGCACAATAAATGCTAGTTCTTATAAAAACAGTATTCAGAACATAGCAGCACTGGAGGAGGTTGGCATAATGCAGGAGGGAGGGGCTGAAGAAGATGCAAGCAGAAAAACAAGGAATAATACCTAAATATAAATATCCCTCTCCCCCAAAACCCCAACCAAAAAACCCTAAGATTTAAAATTATTTGTTCCCTAAATCTCTTTTCTCTGAGATTAAAATAATACCATTACCACCTTTCAAGTTAAGGCATCACCAAATTTCAATGGATCATTCATATAAGTTCCTTAACAAAAAAATCACTTATTTGTTCTCCACAATACTACGTAATATGCTCTGAGAAGCCACAACTAATTTCAGCAAAGTAAAGAAGCCAAGAAGGAAGTAGTATTTCAGAATGCTGAATTAGCCTGCAAAAGAATAAAACAGTAGCTAAAAGAAGCTAGTGAACCTACAGGTTCTAGGGGACAGGGAGCATTAAAATGGGAGGAGGAGGTTTAGCTTAGACTAAGACCCTTCCAACTTAACATTTTATCTTTATCTTGAAGATACGTCATTTCCAAACAAACTTTTATCAGTGCCATTCAACACATTTTTTTGTGAGCCATTAAGTGACTTGCCCAGGGTTCCCCGCTAATAAGTATCTACAATCAAATTAGAATTCAGGTTCTCCTGACTCCAGCATCAGTGCTCTATCCACTTTGCCACCTAGCTGCCCCAGCACAAATTTTTACTATGTGCCAGTCAACTTACTAAATAAACCCTGGGATACAAAGAAAAAGATACTATCCCTATCATCAAGGAACTGATATTTTAATGAAGAGAATTTGCAAATAATTATGTATATGCAAGATACACACAGAGTAAATGAAAAATAATCTCCAATAGAAAGGGAAGGAAGAAAAGCCAGGAATGCTATACCTATAGGTACCTATATGGGAGAAGGTCCCCATACCTATATTGTATACCTATACGCCTACCTATACGGCAGAAGGTGGGATTTGAACTGAATCTTCAAGGGAACTAGAAGGTAGCGGTGATAAGGTAAAGCATTCCAAGCAAGAGGGTCAGCCAGTGGAAGCAAAAGCACCGAGACTGAACTTTAAGTCCTTGTAACTGGATAGTAGAGTTTGTAGAGGGGAATAAAATAAAGAGACTGGAAAAGTAGAAAGAAGCAAGGCTATAAAAGATTATACCATGGCCTCTGTGCTGTTGCCGCCCCCTACCCCCCCCCCCAAGAGGTTTTATAGTTGATCCTGAAGATAAAAAATACCCACTGGAGTTTGCTGAGGGGATGGGGAAAGGTGCAGAGACATGACAGTGGTCAGACTTACTGCGTGGAAAATCTTTTAGGCGGCTAACTGGAGCTGATTAAACTATATGGGGAGAGACTAGCTTGAGGCAGGGAAACCGGTTGGAAAGCAATTAAGTTGTCCAGTTGAGAGGTACCCTCCTAGGGTGGCAGCTTTGTTAAGGGTGGTGAAGGGGTCAAATAAAAGGAAAAGTCGTGAAGGTAGTAGAAATGACAAGATTTTATAACAAATTGGATCATGAAGGGTGGGGAGATGACACACAAGTTTTGAGCCTGGGTGATGGAAGGATGTTGGTGCCCTCAATGCAAATAAAAAAAAGGAAAACGGTAAGGAGCCGAGTTTGAGTGTCTGCATCTCTCCTCACCAGGATCCCACTTTTCTACTACAATGGGAAAACACTCCATGCCATGCAATAGCCCTCCAACCCACCCAATCTCCCTCCTCAGAGAGGAAAAAGACATCCATTCCCTACCTTTCTCATCTAACAGGAGCTTAATAAATGTTTGCTGAACGCAACTGAAGCCATCCCCCCATCCTCCTCTCACCTCCAACTCATTTTTTACATGCCTTTGTCTCCTCCATTAAAATGAAAGCTCCTTACGAAAGTGGACAGTTTCATTCTTTGTACTTGTTATCTCTCTCTCCCCCTCACCTTCAACTCGGGCGCCCCGCCCTGTCTAGTGATTTAGCAAAGCACCTGGCACACAGTAGGCACTTAATGAACCCTCCAAGTCTTATTCCCCCATCAGCCTAACTCCGTGTCTGGTACATAAGAGGACCTTAATGATTCAGATTGATGACTTCATCTCTCCAGATAAGACCAGTTCCCCAGGGGCCCGCACGGTGCCTGGTGCATAGTAGGCACTTAATAAATACTTGCTGATTGAGTCCTCTCCCTCTCTGGCTAAGTCAATGACACCCCAGCCATTTAGCCCAATGCCTGGCGGCGTAGTAGGCCGAAGTAGGTCCTAAATAATGACTTACTGATTGATCACTCCATCTTTCCATCTAAGTCTAGTCCCTCCGTGGCGCTCTCAGTGCCTGGAGCTTAATAGTTACTTGCTGATGGAGACCTCCAGAGTCTCCAGCTCTCAGCGACTTAGCCCAGTGCCTGGCACACAGTAGGTGCTCAATACTTGCAGGACTCCTTCCGCGCGGTCCCTCTCCAATCTTTCGCGTCCGCTGGCGCTCCGTCCATCCTCCCTTGCTGGTTTATCATTTTCCCCCATACCTCATCCACATGGTCAGGTCTGGACCCTGGGCTGTCTACACTCGGCTGCAGGTGGGAGGCTCCCGCGGACACCGGCCGGGCCGCGCCCCGCCCCTCTCCGCCGCCGGCCGGCCTGACCCCGGCGCTCCTGCCCGCCCTTGCCCCGGTCTGGACCACAGCTCCCTGGGGCCTAGTCAAGGGCACTGACAACCTGCTCCCTCCGCCCCGTCAGCAGCATGGACCAGGCAGGACGCCCCCCCGGCCCCTCCCTGGCCCTCGGCTGCTTCTCTTGACCCCGCACAGGGCACTCACCCAGGAGCGACTTGGGCCGGACGCGAGGAGTCGCCAAGAGAGAAGTGAATGGAGGCTCCCCCTCCGCCGCCACCTTTATAGCTCGCCGGCTTGTCCCAACTCCCTCATAACTAAGAGTCGGTAGGAAGGCGGAGCGGCGGCTCCAGCCGCCAATCGCAGCCCGCTCAGCCGTCTGGAGGCTCCCGCCTCCCCTACCCCTTCTCGCCAATCAGAGGGGGCAGAAAGAGGTGTGGTCTCACGCGGGCTTCCCCCTATGCCGGGTCCAGAAAGGGGTAGGATAGGGCAGCAGAGGAAGTGGGGTGAGGGAGTGACGTCGTGTGGCCCGAGAGCAGGCCTGCCAATGGTAACGCTGCGAGAGGCTGCGAGAGCCAACGGGAGCGGAGAGAGAGGGGCTTCCGGCCAATGGGAGGGCGGCGCGAGGCTTTGGAGGCCAATGGCGACTATGCGTCCCACCGCTGGGGAGAGATAGTGAGGGGTGGAGGGGGCGGGTCCAGTCCCCCCTGGGAGGCAGGCAGGTTGCCTAGCAACCGGAGCTGGCTTCGCCTTCTTGATTGATGAAACCTTTGCTGATTTGAATGAAGCCTCGAGATTATATGGTGCCCAGAGCTGGGGAAGAAAGGCCTTACTTAGCACCTGCCGCCACAGTCCTCTTCTGCCTATTATTGTTACCATAATTGAGCCTTCTCTCCTTGGAGGGCTTCTCACCAAGGCACATCAAAAGAGACAAGTGGCAGCCTTTGGACGCTGTGATTCAATGATAAGGGCACTTTTCAGAGCCACTTTGTTGAAGCAGAAATGTATCCAGAGCTCCTGCTTTGAGAGGATCGGATAACCTCAGAGATTACCAAATCAGGGGATGCTACATTCCAACATATCTCTATGACAAAACCACAGGGACCTGATAAGCAAGTTGAAGGTGGAAAAACACCCCAAAGCAATAATGGGTACAATCCATCTGCAGCTCAGCCTTGAATCCAGACAGAGGGATTGGTTTTTAGGTAAAAACACCCGGGATCTTGTGGAGTTTGCGGGATCTTTGTCTCTGAAACCCTTTGCAGTTTTCTCAAAGTTTTACTGGCTTCCAGGAAATGGGTCCAGTTGTCAGGAGATTTTCTAAAGGGACTTTTGAAATGATCTAGTGCTAGTTCAGCCTCTTAAATTTAAAGACAAAAAAGACCGGGTAAGGAGGATTGATTTTATCTAATGCAACTATTATGAAACATGGTGTCTTTTCTATGCTTATATCACATCCCCATTACTAGACCATAAAAAGCTCCATGGGAGTAGGGACCATAGGTTAGCCAAACTATCCCACCCTAGCGCCTAATAAGGGCTTAAATAAGCATTTAATACATTTGTTGGTTAATATTTTCCAAGTTCGACAGCTCTCTCAGGATTAAATCTTAAGTTTAGTTTACAGTCTAAGGTTGTATCTCATATCCACCAAAGGATCTATCAGCAAGACTTCTTTAAAAAAATGTGTTTTCACTGATGCACTTGCAAATTGGTAGATTGTTTCTAAGGCTCATGACATTCTGTCCTAGCTTCAGTTATTCGTTTTTTAAAAGGCTCTGCATCCCTTATTTGTGGCTAGCAAACTACCACCTCTTCCTTTCCTAATCCATGTATAGGCAAAATTTTCTTTCTCTGCTACCATGCTTCAGTCTGTATCTGCCTCATGCCTACTCCTCCCAAGTCCTGAATCTTCTGTCCTTTCCTCCTGTTGTATCCTCCTAAACTAATTCTAGTTCCTCATCTTGACCTTCAGTTACTCTACCATTCCTTTTCGTTCTAGTTCATAACCTTTATTAGGCCTTCATTTTCTTTCCTTTCCAACCTTGACCCAATGGTTAACCAGTTTCACCCTGCTTTCTTATCCATTGCCCATTTGTCCTATCTGCTTATGCCTTGCTAAACCCTAGCCCTAGGTTACTAGTAGTCTCTCACTATCATGACTTCTCCCAGCCTACTCTTACATGATACTGAACACTGCTGGAGCAAGTCATACAACTATGCTATGTGAGATATATTAAGAATTTATATTATCTAACCTTAACTACTACATATAAATGCTATACAGAATTCCTTTTATTTTTCCTGATTGACTATCTCAAGCCCATTAGTCACAATTCTCTTTTTTTAGTCACAATTCTAAACCTCTTTTGTCCTCAAGCTTCATCTTCTTCTTCTTTTTTTTTTGCTTTTTGGAGGGCAGTTGGGGTTAAGTGACTTGCCCAAGGTCACACGGCTAGGTTTTTGTTTGTGTGTGTGTTAAGGGTCTGAGGCCGTATCCGACCTCAGGTCCTTCTGACTCCAGGGCCAGCGCTCTACTCACTGCGCCACCTAGCCGCCCCTCCTCAAGCTTCTTACATCACCTCTTTCCCCAACCTTAGCAGAGCACTTTGTTACTCCCTCGTTGAGAAAAAAATACATTATTGTCTACTGATCAGGGTTAGAGTAAAATCATGCCAATTGGGTATGCTACAAATTTTTGTTATCTAATCTGAACTGGGTCCTTACTACCTCACAGAAATCCTTTTATTTTTCTTTAAAGATTAACATTGCAACCCTCACAGATTTTCCAAACCTCTTTACCCTTCCAGCCTTCTCTACTACCCCATTCACCATGCCATTCAGCAGTAAGTTAATCAGAAAACTACTAGGGAGCCTCCATTCAATGCCCAGTCATTGTACTAAGTGTTGGGGATACAAGAAAGGCAAAAAACAGTCGTTGTTCTCAAGATGCTCACAGTCTAATGGGGAGACAAAATGCAACCAACTATGTGTGTAAAAATAAAATAAATGCATGATTAATTAGCAGTAGTCTCAGCAAGGAGGTGCTAAGATTAAGGAAACCTGGGGAAAGCTTCTTACAGATGGTGGAATTTTATCTAGTCCTCAAAGGAACCCAGGGAAGCTAGGAAGGAGAGATGAGGAGGCAGAGCATCTCAGAACTGGGTCACCAGTGAAAATATTGTATGGAGGCTGGAGAGGTAGGAGGCTGGTGTCACTGAATCAAAGTATATGGGAAGGAGTAAGGTGTAAGAATCCTGGAAAGGTAGGAAGGGCCTAGGTTATGAAGGAATTTAAAATCAAACAAGATTTTAGATTTGATGGGGGCGGCTAGGTGGCGCAGTGAGTAGAGTGCTGGCCCTGGAGTCAGAAGGACCTGAGTTCTGATCTGGCCTCAGACACTTAACACACACAAACAAAAACCTAGCCGTGTGACCTTGGGCAAGTTACTTAACCTCAATTGCCCTCCAAAAAAAAAAAAAGATTTTAGATTTGATTCTGGAGGCTTTGGAGTTTATTTGACAGAGGAGTGAGGGTAGACTGGACCCATTAGGGAAAGACTCGAGGCAGAGAAAGAGACCAACCTATAGGCTAATTTCAGTAGTTCAGATGTGGAAGTATTAGGGGCCTGCACTGGGATGGTCAGGAGAGAGAAGAGGGTGTTTATGAGAGATGTTATGAAGGTAGAAATGACAGAACTTACAACTGATTGGATATAGGGGGTGAGAAAGAGTGAAGAGCTGAAGGTAATGCCTAGGTTGTAAGCCTAAGTGACAGGGAGAGTGATGTATTCTTGACAGTGAAAGAGAAGCTAAGAAAAGGGGAGGGTTCAGAAGCTACAGATGAGTTGGATGTATTGAGGTTAAGATATCTACAGGATATCTAGTAGGCAATTAGAGATGGCAGATGGAGACTGGAGGTCACGAGAGAGTTTAGGGCTGGACAAGTAGATCTGAGAGTCAATTGAATAGAGATGATATTTGAAACTACAGAAGTTTATGAGCTCACCTAGTGAAATAGTATGGAGGGAGAAGAGAAGAGGGCCCAAGACAGAACCTTGGGGGCACTCCCACAATGAGAGGATGTGACCTAGATGAAAACCCAGCAAAGGAGATAAAGAAGGAGTGACTAGACTGCTAAGAAGGGAGCTAGGAGAGAGCAGTGTCATGAAAACCTGAACAGAAGAGAACATTAAGAAGAGGAAGATGATCAATATTGTCAAAAGCTGCAGAGAGGTCAAGGATGAGGATTGCAAAAAGGTCATTACATTTGGCAAGCAAGATATCATTAGTAACTTTGAAGAGGGCAGTTTTGGTTAGCATCATGATTGTAAATAATAAGTTGGAATCCAGATTGTCAAAAGTTAAGAAGAAAACATGTAGATGGCCTTCTCAAGGAATTTAGCTCCAAAGAGGAATATTTGCAGCAGAGAACCTCACTTCCTAGTTCACCAAGAAAATAAAGGTCATCTATTATGATTTTCCTTTCTGTAAGAGCCACTAAACACCATCTCCTACTTCCTCCTCTTCTCCAGTTTCTGACCAAGGGATGGCCCTTCTTCTTCTTCTTCTTCTTCTTCTTCTTCTTCTTCTTCTTCTTCTTCTTCTTCTTCTTCTTCTTCTTCTTCTTCTTCTTCTTCTTCTTCTTCTTTTTGCTTTTTGGAGGGCAATTGGGGTTAAGTAACTTGCCCAAGGTCACATGGCTAGGTTTTTGTTTGTGCGTGTTAAGTGTCTGAGGTCAGATCCAAACTCAGATCCTTCTGACTCCAGGGCCATCGCTCTACTCACTGCACCACCTAGCTGCCCTATGGCCCTTCTTCTTGCCAAAGCCACTCCATCTATTTATATCTTTAACTCTTCCAGTTTCATCTAGGGGCTCATCTAGGAGCATGACAAATCCCTACCTCAGACTTCACCTTCTATCTACTGGCTCTTTCCATGCTGCCTAAAACATACCTAAGTCTTACTCCATCCTTCTAAAATCTTCCAATGATCTTACCATTAAAATATCATCCTATAATTTTCCTGTCTCACAACCAGACCTATAGAAAAAGCCATCTACCAGCTGTCTCCACTTTCTCAATCCTTGGCAGGCTCCTGACCTTACCACACTACTGAAATTGTTTCTCCAAGGTTACCAGTGTTCTCTTAATTTTTAATTCTGATAGCTTTTTCTCGGTGTTTATCTTGCTTGACTTCTCTGTAGCATTTTGTGCTACTGATCATTCCCTCATCCTGAATATTCTCTAGGTGCCACAGTGGATAGAGCATAGGGTGTATAGTCAGGAAGACCTGAGTTCAAATCTGGACTCAGATATTTACTAGCTGTGTGACCCTGCCCTGTTGCCTCAGTGTCCTCAATTATAAAATGAAGATAATAACAATCATCTATCTTGTGGAGCTGTTGTGAGGTTCAAATGAGATAATATTTGTAAAGCACTCAGAACAGTGCCTGGCACATAGTAAATAAATACTATATAAATGCTTGTTCTCTTCCCCTTCCCACTGTTTTATTTTTCTTGACATTGCATTCCGTTGACTCTTTTCCTTCTGACCATTTCTTCATAGTTTCTTTTGCTGGATCAACATTTGTACCCCATCTTCTAATTGTGAGTATTACACAGGCTCTTATCCTGTCTCTCTTCTCTTTTGTCTCTATGCCTTAGTGACTTCATTAATTTCTTTGGGCTCAATTATTTTCTCTGTGCAAGTGTGAAAGTATGAGAAATTCATTGTGCCTATCACCCTCAGTTATCAGGAATGGATGAAAGAGTTAATGGGATACTTAAAACCTCCCTTGCTAAATTAATTCTCTGAGGAGCTAGGTATCCCCTGGCCCAAAGCCCTTCTTTTAGCCCTGCTAAGCCTTAGTTCTAGACCAGGCCTGCACAACCTGTGGCCCACCAAAGGATTTCTCGAGGCCCACAAAAAATGTAGAGGAGAACATCCTTTACATTTTTTACAGGCCACCTGAAATTCTTTGGCATACCCCAAGGGCCACTTACTCCCTGGGGCTGCAGGTTGTGCAGTCCTGTTCTAAACCATTTGGTTCCCATAAGTTTAGTCCCTTTGAGATAGTAACAGGATGCCCAATGCCACTCTACCCATGGGTAAGAAGCATAGAGGCCAAAAGCTCCCTCCTGCAATACTGTATTGGGTTGGCTCAGAAGATATAAGAGACTCACCAACTTGTTTTACAGTCCCATTCTTTAGAAATTCCAGCCGAGACTCAGAACCTGATCCAACCCAGTAACTAGATCTACTGGAAATGCCATCTCTGAAAACACTCCTTGGAGCCATGGTGGAAAGGCCCTTTTGAAGTCCTACTCTCTACCCCCACTGCAGGCAGACTCTGGGTTGTAGAGGCCTGAATCCTGTCATATCTCAAAAGAGCAGTACTGCCCACCTGCATTGTGGGACCTGGAAGTGACCAGACCCTAAAAGTTAGGCAGGGTCTGAAGCAGCTAGCATCTGAGCTGGACAGCTATTCCCAAGACTTCAGGATGAGAAGATGATAGCTGATGTAGATCACTGACCCAAGAAACCCAGCCTGGCCTGAGGTTTGCAGTTAATCCCTCTATGAACTGTCTTTTCTTTCTTGCTACTATAGCAGTCTCTTGTCTCTCATTTTCCAAAATGTTTATCCTATTCTTACTCCCTGACAGTTGGGCATGTTATGCAAGGTCCCAACCCCTTGAAGTTTTAGCCCTAGCCACCTCATTAAAAGCCTGGATCATGGCCCCAATGGGAGGGTTCTATTTTACTGGCCTTCCTAGATAGCATGCTCCAAAACCCCTGCTCCTCCCAGGGCTGAAAATCCATGCAGGCCTGGTCTACTTCCTAGAACAGCATCTTATGTGATGGGAACAGCTAGTATAAGAAAAGGAGCATCATAAAATGGATTAATTAATGGACTTAATAACAGGTTTTAGAGTCCCTAGCATGTCAGATCCTTACCTACAAGCTCTCTCTAGAAGCACAGATTCCACTCTGCATCCAGAGTGTAAGCAGCAACATGGATGCTCACCTTGGCTCACTAAATCCCAGACAATGTAATCTTACTTTATTCTGGACTCCACATGGTTTGCTTTCCTAAATGCCTCACTTGATTCCTCTGGCCAGCTCCTGCAGCCACAGATTTCCCTGAACAGGACTGGGGCATCTCATAACACTGCAAAAACCCCCTGTAGCAAGTAGAGTGTGGGGACCTGCTCCACCATACCAGGAATCTGACCTCTGACCTTTGCCCACAACAAAGACAATATAAAGGCATCGGTTGAATTTCTGGGTTAGTGTAGGAATCCCAGAAAGGCCTCTTGTTCCTGGAGGCACTGAGCTCTGTGAGTTTTACTCATTCTGCCTGGGATTCACCCTTTGATACTGGTAACTTTGCCAGTGAATTGCCCCCATGCATAGGACTGTTCTTCTTATGTGGCCCAATCCTGTTCATTGCCTCCTTCCCTTCTGGGAAGGCCTCGGTGCTTTTGTCTACGCTGTGGCCAATCTGTCCCTATTTCCTGGGAACCACTTGAAATTCCTCTCCAGTTAAAGTTGTGTTGGACACAGGTCTACTCTGCCCTTCCCCCATTGATTTGTCTCTTTGCCCTTCCCATCGGGCACAAATCCACTCACCCTTTCCATGATTTGTAAAACAGGCAGCCCAACCTTTCCTTCATTGATTTGTAACAGAGAACTGCACCTTGCTTAATCTGTAAACAGGCAGAACCCCCCACCCCTTGCTTTCCCTAGATTAATCTGTAGAGTCCCAGCCCAGGGTTTCTCGTTGGCGGGAAATTCAAATGTATACTGACCAATCACTAATTGTAGTTTCAAGTGTACACTGACCAATCATTGGAGTTTCAGCTTACATCTCTGTAATTTCAGCTTATGTAACCTGGCTATGGAACCTCTATAAAACTGGCACAATGTCTGTGCCAAAGCACTGTCTGATTTGGGTGACCATGTACCCCGACAGTCCTGAGGTAATAAAGTCCACTTTTTAAACTTAATCTTGGGGATCTTCTGTCTCGCTTTTATTGGGGTACAACAGTTGTCCCTCCATCAGCATCAAAGGTTTGCTTTTCTGCTCATTGTGGCCCTGTTGGCATTGTTAGATCTCTGACTGGTACTTCAGCCACCTTGGGCATGCTAAACCTGTCTGTCAAGAACCTCTCAGCAGAACTAGCCATTGGCCTGGAGCACACAGGGAAGCTTGTCACCAACCTCCAAATGCAGGTTGATTCACTTGCCTTCATAGTGTACAGGTTGAGAGAGAAGGGGGCTGAGAGAGAAGGGGGCCTGAGCAGTCATGGGGGAGGAATGTTGTTTCTCTGTTAACCAATCCTCTCAAATAGAAGACAACCTCAGTGCTCTGAACAAACTGAAGATTTAAGGAATAGGACTCAAAACATTCTAAAGCTTGTTTCACTCTCACCTTCCTTTGATCTATGACTTGTAACTTACTTATTCTTACATAGAATCAAAATCATGTTTCAAATGAATGTTTCCTCATTGGCTTTTAGGGGTCATTCCAACCTTCTTGACTAAAAGAAGGGAATGGTAATTGTGGTTTTCATATTAATTTATATGAGATGTGTAATGAATATACTAATAATTTAGAATTCTCAAGAATTGTCTTTTTCAGCTTGTGAGTTAGAAGCTCATGATGAAGCTTAAAATGATCAATCAAACTTTGCTGAGCCTCACAGTTGCTGGCATCCTTGTTCCTGTGTACCTGAAGTGAAGTGAATCAAAGACTGTAGAACCTTTTTTCTGTCACAGAACTCTGGTCTTGTGACCCACCAAGTCACAACCCCCAAAGACTGGGCTCCAGAATTATTGTATTGTCTTCCATTTGTGGGAAACGGTGGGAAGCCACTCTGGCCCTGAGAGCAATTGTCTACAACCCACCTTCCCTTCCCCCACCACCACCCCATTATGATTTATGTTTATAATCTCTTTCTTCACTTCAGCAAGGTGGAATTCTGATCAAAAGAATTCCCGATTTGCAAATCTGTTCCTCCTAATGAAACTAGTTAATTAAGCAACTACCTTATTAATGGCACTTTACCTCTGGACTGCTGTGGCATTTTCAGGTTAGAGACTGGCTCAATAAAATCCTGTTAACACAAGTTACTCTTAGTTCTCTCTATCTAGTTTTAATCTTTCTCCTGAATGCTAGTCCTGTATCACCAGCTACCTATTAGACATTTCCAACTGCATGTCCTTTCAAAACTCAACATCTCTAAAACAACTCATTATCTAAACCCATCTCTCTTCTGAACTTTCCTGTTTCTAGTCTCCAAAATTCAGTGTTATCCTCAGTTCCTTCTTCTCCCCCCCACCAAATACCCAGTCTGCTTAGAAACGTTGTCATTTCTATCTCCATAACATCTTTTACATCTTTCACTTTCAAACTCAGGTCATCATCTTCTCTTACCTGAAAAATAATTGACTTTCAGTTGGTCTCCCTGCTTCAAGTTGTTCCACTTTCCAGTTCATCCTCCACAGAGCTACCAAAAATTTTTTTTTAAAGCAATTGGGGTTAAGTAACTTGCTCAAGGTTACAGGGCTAGTCATTATTTATGCGTGGGTGCTCATTTTCTGAGGCCGGATTTGATCTCGGGTCATCCCAACTCCGAGGACGGCGCTCTTACTCATTGCGCCACCTAGCCGCCCCTTTAGGGCAATTGGGGTTAAGTAACTTGCCCAAGGTTACAGGGCTAGGGTTTTTTTTTGTTTGTGTGGATTAAGTGTTGGAGGCCAGCTCCAAACTCAGGTCCTTCTGACTCCAGGGCAGGTGCTCTACTCACTGCGCCACCTAGCTGCCCCTACCAAAATATTTTTAAAGCATAAGTCTGATTGACCATGTTACTCTCTTGCTTTAAGAATGAAGATTCCCTTTTGTGGCTAGAATAAAATACAAAATCTTCAACTTGGCCTTTAAAAAGCCCTTCACATTCTGGTTGAAGTCTTACCTTTTCAGGCCCATATCATATTTTCCTTTTCAGGTACTCTCTGTTCCAGCCAGACTGGCCTGTTTGCTGTTCCCTGAACTTGGAATTCTGTCTCCTGCCTCATTACCTTTGCATAGGCACTGCCTCCTTACTTCTGCCCCTTAGAATGCCTAGCTTCCCTCAAGGGTCAGTTAATGAGCCATCTTCTGATTCCCCTAGTTGTTAGTGCTCTCTTTATCCTCAAATAATCATGTATATACTTACCTAGTTACACCTTGAATTCCCTCCTTGCCTTCCCCCTCCCTCCCAGCAGAATATAAGCTCCATGAGGATAGGAACTATTTTTCATTTTGTCTTGACATCTCTAGGGTCCAACATGATGCCTTAGACATAGTAGGAACATAATAAATACTTGTTGGATTGGATTAGGATTAATCATCAATTTTTAATGCCAACATTTTAATAATAAAAGCAGGTGAGTAAAAGAAAACCTATGTTAGCCATACAAAATAGTATTATCAACTTTATATAGTAGTTGAATGATAGCAAAGAGAAGCTTCCTTTATTTGACAGATTGTACCATTTTAGTTGAGGGTCAGTAGCACTTTTCAAGGGAAAATTAAAATTCTGGATAAATTTAAATGGGTATATTTCACATAATTTTGAATGAATAAATAAAATTCTGGATAATTTTTTTTCCCAGAAAAAAAGCTTATTTTTATTCATGTAACTGCAAATAGGAAACAAGATTGGAAGGCCCATGATAGTCTGAGCCATCACCATTTGCCCATTAGACATTTCCATTCTTCTACCCTTTCCTCCACTTTAGTTGGACCTCCTCCTTTTGATTTTCCCAACTTGAAGATTACCAAAGGAGGAACTCTGATAGGAGAGATAAATGTTAGAAGGAAGTGAACAGTTCCCCGGGGAGCCCATCCCTAACAAAGTCTCTTTTTAGTAAACTAGGCATGGCATCCACTATCCCTCCCCACAACCTCCTTGTAAGGATTTGGGGAGGGAGATGAGCAGGGTGAATGGGAGAGGGATTGAGGGCAGATGAGCATAGGAACCAATAAACCTGCATGGCTGAGTGGCTGGCAACCACAGAATGTAAGAACAAAACTCTTCAAAAGACAAAACCAACAAAACATGTTCAGAGGTAGACTGGGTTGAAATTGGGTTGAAATGCATTAAGGACCTTTACAAGATAAATATTACACTTTAGAAAGAATGGAAAATCTTACTCTTCAAGCATGGAACAGGAAATGATTTGCTTGATAGAATAGAAAAACAACTTGCACAACCTGATTTTCCTATAGATCAGAGGCTGTTTTGTTTTTTTTTTTAATCCCAGAGTTTTATAACTGGAGGGACCTTTTGACCAAATTAATCATCATTTATATGAGAAAAACGACTTAATTATTGAATACTGGGAAGCAATAGCAACAGACAAGGGTAGAGAAGCAGATGTGATATAAAAGAACAACTAGCTTAATTGAATTTAAAGAAGAAAAGCAGTGGACATTGTATGAAGCATAATCCCAAAGAGCACCAAGCTATGGGCTCTGAACAGGAGCAGTTTTACAGAGCACAAAGCTGCCAGCACCAAGAGGAAGCTGTGCACCAGGGCAAGAAGAGGTCCCAAATCCAGAACTTCAGGGCCCAACCTTGCACAGAATGCCAGAAGGGGCACCTACTGGCGCCTCTGTTGCTCACTGTCCAGTTCCTGGTCACACATGTAGAGCAGAATGAGGGAGGGGACCTGCTCTGGATGGTGTCATACCAGGATAAGGAATGACCAAGAGCCTTGAGCTATGTATAGAACAAGGAGAAAATTTAGAAGCAAGCAGCAGCTAAATGGTTCTAACCCAGGGAGCAAGTGGAACAGGCACCTTAGGAGGAGTAGTTCCAACCTTAAGAACTATCTGAAGGATAAAGGGAACAATTAGAGTGAGAAACTCAGACCAAAGGGGAGAACTGTGGTTCTTTCCACCCTGAGCAAGCCCATCCAACTGCCTGATAGTAGCTGAGTCTAACAGCAGTCTACTGAAATTCCAACAAGGGGCAAGCTACATGGTATGTTACTCAGACCCAAAACTTGCAGAGCTCAAACCAGAAGGGCATCAGTCAAACTTTGTCCTATATCAGCCACCTTTCGGAGGCACTGAAAGCTTACAGATCCCCAACCATAGGTGTCCCCAGATCCTGGAATAACACAACACTCAGTGTCTCCAAGAAAACAGTCATAGGATAGAAGCTTAGCCCAGACAGTCTGTTGATCATTTAACAAGCATTTCCAGCCACTGTGCTAAGCACTAGGAATGCAAATAAAAATAAGATAGCCCTTGCCCTTAAGTAGCTTATGTACACATTCTAATGGGAGAAGATAGCACATTAAAAAGAAGCTGGGTGGGGGGATATTCCCGGTGCAGAGGCATGATGGAGAAGCCCTGAATGCAGCCTGCTGAGAAAAGAAGGGATAACTGACGTAGGCACCTTCCTTAAATGGAGGTTCTAATTGGAGCCATCTAATCAGAGGCAGAGGCTGCAGGGACAGAATGTGAACTCCTGGATAGAAGTAGTCTTCCATGATGAATGTGACTGGGACACTGTGGAGTGTTGAATGTAGCCTGAATCCTGCCTATTGGGAAACCAAAAGTCTTTTCTTCTCCATCTTTTATACTGCTTTCTTGGAGAAGACTGAGTGGTGATGAGGAGGGAGACAAGGGCAAGAGTCCATACTATACAGGTATCAATAGAAAGAACTTGGGATGGTTATCCTAGAGAATAGAAGAATTAGAAAGTATACAATAGCTGGCAATCTGAAGGACGGTCATATCAAAGGTGAGGGCCCTAGGTGGTATAGCGGATAGAGTGCCAGCCTGGAGTCAGGAAGATGTCCCTTCCTGAGTTGAAATATGGTGTCAGTCACCTACTAGCTGTGTGACCCTGGGCATGTCATTAACCTGTTTGCCTCAGTTTCTTCATGTGGAAAATGAGCTGGAGAAGGAAATAGCAAACCACTTCAGTATCTTTGTCAGGAAAACCCTAAATGGGTTCATGAAGAATCTAACATGACTGAAAACTAATCAGTAATAATATATCAAAGGGATATTAGATTTGGTCAGCTTGGTCCCAGAGAGTAGAGGTAGGAACAGTGGAGGACAAATTGCCTAGAGGCAGAGTTAGGCTAAGTTATTCCAAAGTGGAATGGATTGCTTTGGGAGGTAATGACTTCAACCCCACTAAAGGTTTTCCAGGTGATGACTGCAATTATCAGAGATTATAGGCTGATAGCTCTAGGGATGGAGGGAATCTTAGACATCTCTTCCAAGCCCTTCATTTTACAAATGAGGAAACTGAGTTCCAGGTGCCTTTAAAGAAGATTTTCATTCAGATGTGGATTTTCCTAGATGCCCTTTAAAATACTTCCAACTCTGAGATTCTGTGATTATATGCTATGAAAAAGATCTGAGACATATCTGGCTTACAACCTGGGCACAAATCAAACAACATAGTAGTTATAATGAAAACATGAGACTTGAAGCATATTAGCAGGTATACCTTGCAAAATGAATATACAAAAAACCTCACCTCTCTCCCTAGTTAGACCTTATTAACTAGGTAGACCTTGTCTGGAGAACTGTGCACTTTGGAATCACCTTACTAATTATCTGTGAATGTACAAACAAGAGCCATGAAATAATGAGGAGCATAGAAAAAAAGGCATCATATTACATGGAAAGACAACTGGATTTGGAGTCTGAGGACCTGAGACTGAATCCCAGCTCTGCCATTTGTCCTTATGCAAGTGACTTAACCTCTCCAGACCTCTGTTTCCTTACTTAGAAAATGAGGAGACTGGACTAGATAGCCTCTGAGCTCTAATCTATATTCTTCCAACCTAATAAATCATTGGGAAACTTAAAAGTTACCTAGTCAATGAAACATTCATCATCATCCCTCATAAAGAAGATATTTTCACAGAAGAGTTAATAGGTCAGTGAAATGCTAGAACACTATCTAAAGAAGGTTATTAATAATTTGAGGGTATTTATTTGTTATGTTGTACCTGGATTCCAGGACCAAACAGCCTTGATTTTATGTTTAACCATTAAAATCTTACCCTGTTAGGATTTACTCCTTATCCCTTCCTTTGAACCTATCCTTTCCCTATTCTCTCATCCCAGGACACCTCTTTTCCTTCCCCTTCCCCACAAACCTATAACATTGCTTCTGTCTTCAGCTTCTGCCAACCCAGACATGTCTTAAGTGTATTAGTATCTGATAGAATGACATCCTGCCTTTCCTGACCTTGTTATATGTTTTGGAAATTCAAACCTAAGTGCATAAAAGATCCTCTCAGGATCTCGAGTCCAAAGATGTGGATTTGAATGCTGACTCCCCTCCTTGTTACTTCTGTGAAACCAGTCAATGTTTCTCTTCTCTAGGGCTCAACTTCCTTTTCTGTAAAATCAAGGAGACTAAAAACAGAACACTGTAATTATAATAACAAAGAAGCTTGGGTCCTGGAGAAGAGTTCAGAAAATACACCTCCTTCCCTTATTTGTAGAGGTGGGAACTATTGGGATGAAATAATATATACACATTATCAGACTAAATTGGTGTGTTGGAGTTTTTTCCCTCTTTGTCACTTTCCATGTTTGGAATTATAGTATCTAGACAGAATGTGGAAAGTTCTACCCCAGAAAGCCAGGATACTCTCCATTAGGGGACAGCAGCAGAGAGCCAAACTGGGGCCCAGACCCAGTGAGTAGAACAGAAGTCAGAGAATTCAGTCACAAAAGCATTTCATTCATTTAGCCATTAAGTAAAAATAATAGCACCATTTATATAGTGTGTTTTAAGGTTTGCAAAGTACTTTACAAATATCATATCCTTTGATCCTCACAACTCTGGGAGGTAGGTGTTGTCCCCATATTACAGAAGATGAAACTGAGGCAGGCAGCATTTAACTTGTGTAGGGTCACATAGCCAATAAGCATCTGAGGCTGGATTGAAAATCAGGTTTTCTGGACTCTGGGTCCAGTTTTCTATGTGCTGCACTTCACAAGACATAGTCCTTATCCCAGTGGAGCTTACATTCCAGCAAGAGGGAAGCAGCCCAGATTCTCTTAATGGTCTTCTAAACTCCAAATGCTATCTTCTCAAAATAGTCTATGGTTGAAGTCAACTTCCTTCCACTGGCAAGAAATGTTGTGAAATTGTGAACTTTTTGAAAGTATACTTCCTATAGCCCAATGAGTCACTGTTCAAAGATGATAATATCCCATCCAGTCTAATGGGAGAAAGAAAAGACAGCCGTTCTCTGAACCCATTGCTGCACAAATTGCAGAGTCTGTTCCACCTGTCCTAACACTGAATCCTCATAACATCTCCCTGTATGTAGAGTTCATGATGGAGCCCTCTGGGAGCACCTCTTGACTTTCCTTAGTTTCTTCATCCATAAGATGAGGTTGCCTAAGTCTAAGATGATGATGATCATGAACCAACTTTGATGTGTGTGATGCCCTCCCAGAAAGGCCATAGCCAGTGAGAATGTTAGAAACCTTAGAGGAACAGATTATATTAGAAAGATAGCCCATGACATGGAGACAGGTAGAAACATAGTTAATGTAGGCTTCTCTGTGGGCAGTTCAATTCAGGCATGCCAGGCACCACTCAGGGTGCAGGGGGTGATATCAGTTATTCTTAATGGTGAAGGATACAAATGCAGAAGGATCACATTGACATGTTATGCCAGGAATGGCAACTCAGCATCATAGTGGTTAGAGGGCTGGTCCTAGAGTCTGTACAATCTGGGTTCAAATCCTACTTTTGACACATTGGCTATGTGACCCAGTGCAAGATCCTATAGAGGCAATGCTGCAAGAATATTAATTGAGAAAGAGTTGCTGATATGCACTAGTGAAGGGAATTTCCTTATCAGGAGAACCTTCTGTAGAAGACATCACAGTTCTTTGCCTACGAGGAAGTCACATCACAGTGGTAGAGAAATATGCAAAATAAAAAATTTTAATATAACATATATACCATGTACATGAAAGGTAATGTAGCAGGGAAGGCCCAAATAGTAGTGGTATGGGTGGGGGGAACCCCAGGAATGGTATCCTGAAGAAGGTGGGATTTGAGCTGAGTCTGAAGGTTTAGACCACTGGAAGTTAAAGTGGTTCAGACTAGAGCAGGCTTTTAAAAATTTTTAATTTTAAAATTTTAATCTAATGTTTTATACTCTGAACTTAACAAACAAGAAATAAAATCAGCATTACCATATACAAAGTAGAAAAGAAAAAGATGCTTTATAAGAAATTGAAATTGCATTCAGCTAATTTCTCTTTTTAAATATATAATGCAACGTGTAGCTTTTTTTTGATCATGCTGTCCTACTTAATCTCTTTCCTTCTTGACTTTCTTCTGTTCTTTTTTTTTAAAAAAGTATTTTTTTAAAAGCACTTCAATGGCCCTCTTTATTTTTATCATCATCATCATCATCATCATCACTATTATTGCTATTTTTGTCAACACTACCACCACCCTCTTACTGGAAAAATAAGAAAAGGAAAAACAAAAGCTTTGTAATCAATATACATAGTCAAGCAAAAACCAAAAAGTTCCCACCCTGGCTGTATCCAAAAATGTGTGTCTCGTTCCACGTTGTTGTTGGTGGTTTTTTTTTTTTAATTAATTTATTAGTTTAGTGTCAGTTAACAAGTTTCAATTCCATAGTTCCTTGATTTTCAAATTTCCTTTACTTCCCTCCCCCCTCCCCACACGACAGCATATAGTCCAGTATATGATCTGCAAATGCATTCATATTAGACATTATTCCAATTACAAAGGCGTATTGTACTAGGTGGGATGAAAGATGGTAAGGAAGAAATAAAACCAAACAATGAAAAGAACAAGATCATTTAGTTTGCTTCCATCAGGATTCAGGTTCAGTTCTTTCTAGTTATATCTCTGGATGGCGCATTTCTCACTTTCTTGAGTCTTTGGGGATTAACTTATATCACTGCATTGCTGAAAAGAGTCCAGTCTGTCAAAGTTGGTCATCACAGATATGGTATGTCTGTGATTGTATACAGATTTCTTCTGATTCTACTCTTCTCGCTCAGCATCAGTTTGTATAAGTCTCTCCAGGTAATTATGAAATCCGTCACCTCTTCATTTCTTATAGCACAATAATATTCCATTACATTCATATACCACAACTTGTTTAGCCATTCCCCAATTGGTGGGCACCCCTTCAGTTTCCAATTCTTTGCAACCACAAAAAGGGCTGCTAAAAATATTTTTGTACATATGGGTCTTCCTCCCACTTCTATGATCTCTTTGGGATATAACCCTAGAAGTGGTATGGCTGGGTCAAAGGGTATGAAATTATTTATAATCCTTTGGGCATAATTCCAGATTGCTCTCCAGAATGGCTGGATAAGTTCACAACTCCACCAGCAATGTATTAGTGTTCCAATTTGTCCACATCCTCTCCAGCATTTGTCACTTTCTTGTTTTGTCATCTTAGCCAATCTGACTGGAGGGATGTGGTATCTCAGAGTTGTTTTGATTTGCATTTCTCTAATTAATAGTGATTTAGAGCATTTCTTCATATGCTTATAGATATCTTTAATTTCTTTCTCTGAAAATTTCCTGTTCATATCCTTTGACCACTTATCAATTGGGGAATGACTTGTATTCATATAGATTTGGCTCAATTCTCTATAAATTTTAGAGATGAGTCATTTATCAGGGACACAAGTTGTAAAAATTCTTTCCCAATTTCCCACCTCCCTCTTGATCTTGGTTACATTGGCTTTGTTTGTACAGAAGCTTTTCAATTTAATGTAATCAAAATGATCTATTTTGCATTTTATAATGCTCTCTAATTCTTGTTTGGTCCTAAAGTCTTCCCCTCTCAGATCTGTCAGGTAAACTATTCCTTGCTTTCCCAAATTGCTTACAGTATCATCCTTTACACCTAGATCATGCACCCATTTGGACTTGATTTTGGTATATGGTGTTAGATAATGATCTATGCCCAGTTTCTGCCATACTGTATTCCAGTTTTCCCAGCAGTTTTTGTCAAATAATGCATTCTTATCCCCAAAACTGGGGTCTTTGGGCTTATCGAACAATAGATTGCTATATTCATTAACTGCTGGGTCTCCTGCACCTAATCTATTCCATTGATCCACTACTCTACACCTCTGCCACTACCAAGCAGTTTTGATGACTGCTGCTGTATAATACAGATTAAGATCTGGCATAGCTAGTCCACCTTCCCTAGCGTTTCTTTTCATTAATTCCCTTGATATTCTAGACCGTTTGTTTTTCCAAATAAATTTTGTTATTATTTTGTCTGATTCTAGAAAGCAGTTTTTTGGTAAGTTGATTGGTATGGCACTAAATATATAGTTTAGTTTGGGTAAAATTGTCATTTTTTATTATATTAGCTCGACCCAGCCACGAGCAATTGATATTCTTCCAACTATTTAGATCTGCTTTTATTTGTGTGAGAAGTGTTTTGTACTTGTGATCATATAGATTCTGGGTTTGTTTCGGCAAGTAGATTCCCAAATATTTTATAATGTCTACAGTGACTTTAAATGGAATTTCTCTTTCTATCTCTTGCTGTTGAGTTTCATTAGAGATGTACAGGAATGCTGAGGATTTATGTGGGTTTATTTTATATCCTGCAACTTTGCCAAATTTATTTATTGTCTCTAGTAGTTTTTTACTTGATTCCCTAGGATTCTCTAAGTATATCATCATATCATCTGCAAAGAGTGATAGCTTGGTCACTTCTTTACCTAATTTCATTCCTTTGATTTCTTTTTCTTCTCTAATCGCTACTGCTAGTGTTTCTAGTACCAGATTGAATAAGAGGGGTGATAGTGGACACCCTTGTTTCACTCCTGATCTTATTGGAAAGGCTTCTAGTTTATCCCCATTGCATATAATACTTGCTGATGGTTTTAAATAGATGCTATCAACTATTTTGAGGAAGGCTCCATTTATTCCTATACTTCCTAGTGTTTTTAATAGGAATGGGTGTTGTACTTTGTCAAAAGCCTTTTCTGCATCTATTGAGATGATCATATGGTTTCTGTTAGTTTTATTATTGATGTACTCAATTATACTGATGGTTTTCCCAATATTAAACCATCCTTGCATTCCTGGAATGAATCCTACCTGATCAGAGTGTATTATTTTTGTGATGAGTTGTTGGAGTCTTTTGGCTAATATTTTATTTAGAATTTTTACATCTAAATTCATGAGGGAAATTGGTCTATAATTTTCTTTCTCTGCTTTATCTCTTCCTGATTTAGGAATCAGTACCATATTTGTGTCATAGAAAGAGTTTGGTAGGACTCCTTCTTCACTAATTTTCCCAAATAGTTTGTAGAGTATTGGAATCAATTGTTCTTTAAATGTTTGATAGAATTCACTAGTAAACCCATCTGACCTTGGAGATTTTTTCCTAGGGAGTTCTTTGATGGCTTGTTTGATTTCTTTTTCTGAGATGGGGTTATTTAGTTAATTCACTTCCTCTTCAGTTAATCTGGGCAACTTGTGATTTTGTAAATATTCATCCATTTCACTAAGATTGTCATATTTATGTGCATACAATTGGGAAAAATAATTCCTCATTATTTTTTTGATTTCCTCTTCATTGGAGGTAGATTCACCCTTTTTATTTTTGATACTCATAATTTGGTTTTCTTTCTTTTTTTTTATCATATTGACTAAGGGTCTATCAATTTTGTTGATTTTTTCATAGAACCAGCTCTTAGTTTTATTTATTAATTCAATGGTTTTCTTAATTTCAATTTTATTAATCTCACCTTTGGTTTTCAATATTTCTAATTTAGTACTTAATTGGGGATTTTCAATTTGTTCTTTTTCTAGCTTTTTCAATTGCATGTCCAATTCATTGACCTCTCTTCTCTCTGCTTTAATTAAGTATGCACTCAGGGATATAAAACTTCCCCTGAGAACTACCTTTAGTGCATCCCACAAATTTTGGTATGTTGTTTCATTATTATCATTCTCTTGAATGAAATTGTTGATTGTTTCTATAATTTCTTGTTTGACCCACCAATTTTTTAGGGTTAAATTGTTTAATTTCCAATTAGTTTCAAGTCTATCTTTCCATGGCCCTTTATTGCATATAATTTTTATTGCATCATGATCTGAGAATGATGCGCTTAATATTTCTGCCCTTCTGCACTGGATTGTGAGGTTTTTATGCCCTAGTACATGGTCTATTTTTGAGTATGTACCATGCACCGCTGAGAAGAAAGTAAATTCCTTTTTATCCCCATTCAGTTTTCTCCAGAGATCCATCATATCTAGTCTCTCTAAGATTCTATTCACCTCCTTAACTTCTTTCTTGTTTATTTTGAGGTTATATTTATCGAGTTCAGAGAGGGGAAGATTAAGGTCCCCCACTAGTATAGTTTTGCTATCTATTTCTTTCTCTAATTCATTTAACTTCTCCTCTAGGAATTTAGATGCTATACCACTTGGTGCATATATATTAAGTAGTGATATTGCTTCATTCTCAATGGTGCCTTTTAGTAGGATATAGTTTCCTTCCTTATCTCTTTTAATTAGATCTATTTTTGCTTTTGCTTTATCTGAGATAAGTATTGCTACCCCTGCTTTTTTACTTTAGCTGAGGCATAATAAATTTTACTCCAACCTTTTACCCTTATCCTGTGGGTATCCCTTTGTTTCAAATGTGTTTCTTGTAGACAACATATTGTAGGATTATGGTTTTTAATCCATTCTGCTATCCGCCTCTGTTTTATGGGAGAGTTCATCCCATTCACATTCACAGTAATAATGACTATCTGTCTCTTCCCCTCCATCCTATTCCCTCCCCTATTTATGTTTTTGTTTCTTCTTCTCCCTTCCCCTCCTTGAAGTTTTCCCTTTTGACCACCCCCTCCCTCAGTGTTCCCACCCAGTGATCCCTCTTCTTAACCTACCCTCTCCCCTTATTACTGTTTCCCTCCCTTCTAATCCCCCCCTTTAGTCTCCTCTTTTTCACCCCCCCTTACCCTTCTGCTTTCTATAGGACGAAGTAAGTTTTTATACTTATCAGAGTGAATTACTCCCCATTTGATTCCAAACCAATGAGAGTAAGTTTCAAACATTGCTCCTCTCCCTCCCTCCTTTTCCTCTATTTAATGAATTTATGTGTCTATTCACATTAAAATCTTAAACTTCACTGATTTAAGTTGATCCCTCTTTGTACCAGAACCAGTGAGAATAGTGTTTAAATGATGTTCCTCTCCCTCTTTCTTTCCCTTCTTCTATAGTGTGTTTTAATGTCCCTTCAGATGGCATATTTTACCTTTTCCTAGCTCATCCTTTCCTTTTTCCCATTACAGTACCTTTGATCCCCTTAATAGTTTTTGTTTTTTTTTTTTTAGACATCAGGTTAGTGCATTCATACCCACACCCTCTATCTAAGTATAACCCTTTTGAAGGTCATGATAATCATAAAGATTTTGAATATTGACAGTTATCAGCTCCACATATAGGGATGTGAACATTTTGCTCTTGTTGCATCCCAAGTAATGAGCGTGTGTTTGTGGGTGTGGGTGTGTGCTCTTATGCATGTGTGAGTCTGTGTTTCTCTTGTTTACCTTTTTATGTCTTTCTTGAGTCTTGTAATTGGAGATCAAATTTTCCATTGAGCTCTGGCTTTTTCATCAGGAACATCTGGAAGTCCCTTATTTCATTAAACAACCATCTCCTTGCCTGGAAGATTATGCTCAGTTTTGCCGGGTAGTTAATCCTTGGTTGTAGTCCTAGCTCTCTTGCCCTACGAAATATCCAATTCCAGTCCCTCTGCTCTTTTAATGTAGAAGCTGCTAGGTCCTGTGTGATCCTAACTGTAGTTCCTCGATATTTGAATTGTTTCTTTTTGGCTGCTTGTAGAATTTTTTCTTGAATCTTGTAGTTCTGGAATTTGGCTACTATATTTCTTGGAGTTTTCAGTTTGGGATCTCTCTCAGGAGGAGTCCGGTGAATTCTGTCGATAGTTATTTTATCTTCTGATTCCAGGACCTCAGGACAGTTTTCTTTGACAATCTCTTGGAGGATGTTGTCTAGGCTGCTTTTTCATCATGGCTTTCTGGTAGACCAATAATTCTTAGGTTGTCTCTCCTGGATCTGTTCTCTAGGTCAGTTATTTTTCCAGTGAGATATTTTACATTTTCTTGTAATTTTTCGATCGTCTTGTTTTGTTTGATTGACTCTTGCTGCATCATAGAATTCTGAGCTTCAGTTTGATTGTTTCTAATTTTTATCGAATTACGGTCTTCAGTTATTTTTTGAAGTTCCTTTTTTAGGGAGGTATTTTCTCCAATTACTTCACTGAGACGTTTTTCCAAATTGGTCACTGCCTCCCTGATTTGGTCTTTAAAATTTTTCTTAAGCTCCTCCAGGAATGCTATTTGGGCTTGAGACCAGATAATGCTTCCTTCTGTGGTCTCAGGTGTGGGTAGAGAGTCTATATTGTCCTGTGTATTTTGTTGTTCTTGCCCTGCATAGTATGCTCGAATAGACTTTTTTGCTTTCCCCTTCTCCTTCTCAGCTTCTTTTTTTCCCATTGTGACTTCCTGTTTCTTAGTTTCTCAGGCTATGAGTTTAGGGCCTGATCCTTGACTTTGAATACCTCTGGGTGGCTAGTTTATGGCTAAGTCAGTCAATGAGGGATGCAGATGAGTAGGTATGGGTGCCTCAGATCACTTCAGATTTCTGCCTCTATACCCCTGGGCTATAAGTAGGCTTTTGTTGGTAAGGAGAGGTGGGGCTTGTTGGGACCCCACCCTCTCTTCTCTTCAGATTCCTGGCTAACTCAGTTACACCCCTTCTTGGAGATTCTCGAGCCTGGGCCTATTTCCGTTAACTTGGGATTTCAGTCTGGGTGGGAGACTTATCTTTGGGTTTTCTGCTTCATGAAGGAGGAATGGGAGGATTGGAGCAGCTAGAATTTACTTTGCCATTCCAGCCCCTGTATTATACAGGCAGGCAGTTTCTAAACTTCCAGGCTGGGGGCCGAATGCAGCCAGAGAAGCCGCTCTTTCCACTGAGGGCCCAACTCTCCTACCTGGCTCCAATAATCCTACCCGTCTGAGAGATGACTGTGATTCGTCCTCGGTAAGTCTGCAGGCTGGGGCTTTTGCTCTCTCTGCTGTAGTCTGCCTGTGTGCTCCTAGGTCTGGGCTGTGCAGACCCCATGCCCTCTGCACTCGACCAGTCCGGACACACTGGGCAACCTCCTGGGCTGGACTCTGCCACACAGTGGGCTCCGTCACTGTTGTTGTTTTTTAATAGACTTGTGGTAAATGCTCCACCTAGTCAAGGATGGAAGGCCAGATAGGATGGAGTTGGTTAGTGGTTCAAGGTTCTGATGGACAAGAGTAGATATATATGTACAATGATTGAAGTAGAAAAGGAACCATGGTTAAGGTTGAAGGACAGGTGGAGGAAGGGAAGAGAAACCATTCTTGTTCATTTCTGTCACCTCTTCTCTGGCCTTAGGAGTATAATAAAATGGTTCTTACCATTGTTATGTCACCATCCAGCAGCATAATGCAAAAATTCAGCTACATCCTGTAGCTTCAGTACATAGTTTAAGGCTCCAGTCCCAAGCCAAGCACAGGCTCCTCAGCCAAGCTCATGACCCAAGACAGGGGGACACTAGACACTATTCCTGAACAACTGAGAGCTACAAAGATGATCCTAAGAGATTTCTCCATTTGTATCCTCAGAGAAATTTAAGCCTCACCAGTGACTGAAGAAATGAGTAGCATATCCCTAAGACATTTCTCACTCCTTAGACAAAGGCAGCATGGGAGTGTTTGCAGGACTTAAAAAAAAGTCGGCCAAGATTGTCAATAAGTTAGTTTTATTTATATGAAGAGGAGCAACTTTTTTGACCTTTAAAAACATACAGTGATTCATAGGTTATTTTCTAGAAAGGAAGGAAAGAAAAGCATAGAGCTTAATAAATATCTCACTTGATTCTCACAACAATCCTGTGAAGCAGGTACTGTTCCTGTTTTACAGTTGAGAAAATTGAGGCAGACAGAGGTTAACTGACTTTACCCAGGGTCAACCACCTAGTAAGTATCTGAGGCTGGTTTTAAACTCAGATTTTCCTACTTCCAGGCCCAGAGATGACACCTAGTTTCAGTATGTGAATGTTCCTATTACATGTCCAAACACTAGCTTTTGGTTTTTGGCAGTACCCCTGCACAGAGTAGGCACTTAAATGGTTGTTGGTTGATTGTGGTTGATTGGTATGCATCATAGAATTACAGAATCACAATGCTATGATCATATTATAAGGAAATCAATGATTATGTAAGAACTAAAAGGAATCATGAGCTAAGCTTACTAAATTAGGCTTAAACACTTAAAATACTGATATATTTCAAATGACATTTCCATGATCTGATATTAAAAGAGCCAACTAGAATAGTGAAATGCTAGGTAGCCAAGAAACAGATTAAAGAAACAATAATTATGTTACTTTAATAGTAACATAAATATATTTTAGTGTGAATGAATGGATTGTTTCTAAGAGAGAAGAGTTTATACCAATCATTTGGATAAGTAGTTTTGTTTAAGGAGATAGGATAAAGGAGAGAAGTCATTAATCAGAGGACAATGAATTTTTCAAAAGGCCTTATATATGTGTGTGTATATATATATCCATATACATGTATGTATATATGTATATAATATATCCATATACATGTATGTATATATGTATATATATCCATATACATGTATGTGTATATATATATATATATATATATATATATATATATATATATATATATATCCTTTTCTCCTTCTATCCAACCATGTTAATAAGATAGGAGGGAGGGGTTGAAGTAGGGGCAAAGAGAGCTTAACAGTTAAAAATATTTAAAATTACAACTTTGTTGTGATCAACAAAATTTAAAGAGAACAGACAGAGTCTTGGTTTTCATTAATAAGTAACAGAGTTAAATGACGGAATCTTTGAGTAGGAAGAGCAGTACTTCAAGGGGGAGACAAACCATGGACAGTGGTTCAAGTAGGCAGTGCCAAGAAAAAGGAAGCAGGGCACCCAACTAGTAAGACTTGAGGTTCTTATAATACTTTCAGCCCATAACCACCATTCCCCTTCTTCACCATCATTAAATAAGCCTTTCTCACCCTCCAGACCACACTCACCCCTCCAATTGCTCTTTTGTAACTTCTTTTTCCTTCAGCCTTACCCTGGTAATCATTATAACTTAATTTTACTCTGATGAAAATGTGTGGGGATTTTTTGGGAGGGATAAGGGGGAATAGATAAATGCTCAAAGGATATGAACAAATTGTTCTCAAATAAATTGCAGACAATTAACAACCATATAAAAGATTGTTCCAATTCACTAATAATAATAAAAATGTAAATCCAAACAACCCTAAAGTTTCGACACACACCCAGCAAATTGGCAAAAGTGACAAAAAGTGGAAACAATCAGTGCTGGAGGTGGAGGCAGGGGAATACTACAGAAAGACAGGCACTCTAATACCCTGTTGGTAGAGCCAAGGTTCATATATTCTGTATGATAGTCTGGAATTATGTTAAAGAAGTGACTAAAATGTCTATACCCCTTAAATAAGAGATTTGAGATACACACACACACACACACCTATACATGGTAGGTGTATACCCCATGGAAGCCGATGACAGAAAGATCTCAGAAGTACCAAAATATTCATAGTAGCACTTTTTGTGGTAGCAAAGAATTGGAGACAATTTTGGTGCTCATTGATTAGGGAAGATCTAAACAAATTGTGGTACATAAATGAGAATATGACCATGCCACATAGGAAAAAAAAACAAAATAAAGCATTTGTTTAAATTAAAAAAAAGAAGAAGAAAAAGAAAAAAAACAAATATGAAGAATTCAGAGAAGCATGGGAAGATTTTTATGAACTGATTCAGAGGGGAATAAGCAGAACGCTATAAAAATACAATAATACAACAGTGTCAGTGAAAAGAACAACTAAAAAAGTCACCAAACACTTCAATTATAAAATGAACAAGCCTAGCCTCCCAGAAGAATTGAGAATATGTTCCCTTCTCTCTTCAAAAACACAGGGGAACTATGTGTGTGTACTATTGTATACATACCAGTCATGACTAATGTGTTGGTTAGTTTGGCTGAACTTTTTCTGTCTTTTTAAATCTTTTTTACAAATGATGATTCATTGAGCAGGGGTTAGGTAAGAGGTATATTTGGAAATGAAGGTTATGTAAAAATAAAATAATGATACGATCAAAAATTACAAATAGGCATGTATAGTTGGCAATAAAAATGTAAACATGAACCCTGCTGGTAAAGGACTGTTTTGTTTTTGTCCTTTTATCCTCATAACTTAGGAGCGCAGTGCCCGGAGCATATTAAGTACTTAATAAATTACATGTTAGTTGATTGATTGATAGCTATAAAGAACTTCCTATTAGATTGCTCTTTGCTTAATACTTCCAACTTAAAATAAAAAAATGAGACATGATCCATACGTAAATAAAAGGACTTTGGAAAAAATTTTTGCTGGGAATCTAAAGTCTATAGGAGCTTTGGGGAACTGCCTAATTGGGAAATCTCACGGCCTAGCTAGAAGTCCCACAAGTTGCTTACATTTTTATGAATCCCCTAACTATTTAGGGGAACAAAATAGAACAAAATTCCTTTCATCCCTGATTTGCTATATTTAGTTAAATTGGATTCCTACCATTTTTGAGCTTAAAATGGTGAGGATTTGAAATATAGAATACTATCTTCCAAACTCTGCCCCTTCACTGCCTTCAAAACACTGGTGAAAACTCAAATTTAATATGAAAACATTCCCAACTAACTCACTTAACTCTAGCCATTATCAGCAAACTGACATTCATTATATTTTTCTGTACAGCTCTAGTTGCTGTAGTGAAGCAAGAATGTTCTTTTGTAAATCAAGATAGACCTTCAACTAAACAATCATTCCATAATTTAACTTATCTTAAATCTGGATATTAGAGGGATAGGAATGGGATGAAGCTGAATGACTGGATCACATAATCTTGCCATGCAAGAAGAGGGTATAGGAAGCAGGAAAGGCAGGAGAAACCTTTCTCCGTCTTTTTGGAGAAAGGAATAACATTTAAAATATCACTTCTTAAAGAAATTCTGGGATGCTTTGGGGTAGAGATCCAGTGAGGTGATTCATGAAACATCCAAGCACCAAAAACAGAGAAATGAAGTGTAGTATCTAAATTATGGCACATAAGTGGGTCTAGTATGTGCCAACTTCAATAAACAAAAGATAAATAGCATACTAGTTATATGTCAATTCATTTCCACTTGCCCCACCTCTTTACTCCCAACAATAAATGTTTATTGATTGAATAAGTAAGTAAATAAATAGGCAAAGAAATCAACTTCTTGCTAAGGGAAAGCTGGCAAACCAGAGGGAAAGAAGATATATCTGTTGCCCAGGCAGCAAATAAAGCATATGCAGCAAACACTGAGTGCATTTATACCAGTGAGTCAGTTCATCAAAATGACTACACATTTCCAATAAAGCCTTAAAGTTTGCCTATGTGGGGTTTTATACTTTAAAAAGAAAAACAACCAATGCAGATCATTAAAAGCCCCCAACTTCACATAAGTGAGGCTTTTTATGCCCATAGGCAAATGATAAACCTCATTTCAGGGATCTCAGCGATCTGTTCCGTGTACTTCGTGACACCAGTTTTTTGCATTTCGAAGTGAGTCCCCTTGATGTAAGACAGTGATGATAAGCAGTGCCAGAAGCCTAAGCACCACAATATAAACGATGGCCTCCTCTGGCATACATCATCAGATATCAGGTTCATCTGTAGTAAAGAGGCTAAGAGGTTATAAGCTGCTTGTGTCTGACCTATCCTGACCATTAGATTAACACCAAGCGTCTCTCCACCCACTCAGTGTCCCCGGCTCCCCTGTCAAATATCCCCACCCACTTCTTGGGAGCCTCACCAGGGGAATGATGTCAAATCTTGGCCCCTCAGAGGCCTGTCTCCTTTTTTCCTCAAGGACTAGAAAAGAACTCTTCCTCATCATCTAGGGGGTCAGGATTATCAACAAGTAGACTAGGGGATTCTCCTTTCTTCCAGGAAAGTAAGTTCCATACATGTTAGTTTAATCTATCATAATATTAGAAAGCAAGCTACTTCCCAACATTACCACCTCTTGTTCCCACTCACCCATCCCAAAGCCCTTTCTGGTAAGCAATTAATACAGACCATCCCAGAGGAAAGGAAGTGTGCTAATTGACAGGGGTCTGGGCTATTTTCCCTGGATGTACGTATGAAATCCTTTGAGGGGGCAAGGTTCTTGAAGCCCACTGAACTCAGTGGCAGGGGAAGAAAGAAAGGCCAGAGCAGTACTGGATCCATGATTAGACCAGAGAGCCCTTCTACTTCCTAGGGTGGCATTGATTTGTAATAGATATAGTTGCTGGGAGGTGGGGCACTTACTGTGAAGACAGAAGTATGATGATTCACCTGCTGATTAGCAGGAACAAACCTCTTGATTGAAATTGGGTAAGAGGGTCAATTTGTCATTTGGGGACAGGTTGTGGAACAGAACAGGTGGTTCTTTCAGTTGGGACTAGAGCCTAGTTGGTCAGGAGTTGGAACCAGCTGGTCTCATCTTTAGTGAGATCATGTGATCCCACACTCAGCACAACATGGAATCATAGATCTTGTGTCCAGGTTAGTAATGGACCCAATTTTCAAACTCTGTCACTCTTATAATGGCTCCAATCTGGTTACTCAGTGTAGTGGCACATAGCATGTCTCGGAGAGCTACTGATATACCCTTCAAATAATGATTTACAATGAAAAGCATTGACAAATTTCCTCCATTAGTTCTGATCCCAAAGGGAAGGACCTTTGTCCAGTGTTATTTTTTCCAGGTCCCAGAACATATGACCAGAACTGATTTCTTTCTAAGAATCAGTGTACATGTAGATCTCTTCCCATCCCTCCAGGCTATCTCATATGCCATAGCATACAAGAGATGGCTCAGCCCACTGGGAGGACTTTCCAGGACTCCCATTCTCTAGCACATCCTCCATTGACAGGTTAATGAAGTCCACTCACATGTGCCTCTCTCCAAGTAGATAAAGCTATGGCAAAACATATCAGGCAAAATATTATTCCTCTGGAGTCAGATTCATATGGGAAAGAGAGAGGAGTCCATTAAGTTAGTAGAGGAGATAGAGTATCAGGGTCTGGACTGGACACTTCCATTCTGGCATAATCACAACCTCTTTGTGAAGGACACTGACATTGGAAGGGCTCAAGTAAACACAATTTTGAATATCATTTATGTTTAATAATAGAGGCCCTACCCATCATATTATAGAAACTTTTTTGTATTACCCACTCACAATTGGCAATTCTGGACAAAGGATAATTATACAACCCTACACCATCTCTATTCAGTAGAAACTAGGACCCAGGAACAGTTTATCAACTGTTTTTCAGTGGTATTATAAGGGACTGCTTTGGGGAACTGGAAGCTCCAGAAACCTAATGGCCACTTATATTGGCTACCCCCTCGTGCCCGCCAAAACCTCCATGCAGCCTGGCCTTCATGGATAGGGACCTTGAGCTGCTGGATGGCCTGCTTTAGATCTTCAAGAGACGTGGCTACTTCTGGGTCTCCTTCAAAAGTGACTGACTTCAAAGTGCCTTAGTAGGTAAGGGCCATCAGGATACCCAGGTGGAGAATGTGAATTCTCCCAAACTCCCAGATTCTAATAAACCTCTAGGCTTTCTTTTTAGGTTGTAGAGAGACATGTCCCTTGAAAAGGCACCATCTGATCTAGGGCCTGATCCATTGTGTTCTTGTCCAGGTTGGTCAACATTCTTCCTCAGTGCAATGGTACACATCAGTGCCCTCAGGAAAGAAAGCCTCTTTCATGTCTCTGCCTATCAGTATGTGGCAATAATGAGGGAGAGTTCAGGTAGCCCTAGGTAAGGATTATTAAGTCATACTTGACTTCTTCCCAAGTGAAAGTGAACTGCTCCTGACTGGTTTTAGTCATAGGAATAGAGAAAAGAAGTGTTGGTGAGGTCAATAATTGCATTAACACTTATCCCCATTCTGGGATGCCCAGTTTCCCACATTGACAAGGTCATGAGCATTGTAGTGCTGGGCATGATGACTTCCTTCAGCTTCCTGTAGACCACCAGAAGATGCCAGGCACCATCCACCTTCTTTATAAGCCATGCAGGATCATTGTAAGGAGACATAGTAGAATGAAGTACTCTGGTCTCCTTCCTCTCCAGAAGAAATATCTTTCATCCTACTTGGTACTTTCTATTTTTAGGTTCATGTAATTGCAAAGATTTCCATTTGACCTTACCCAAAATAACTGGTAGCACACAGATGTTGACTACCAAGAGCTCATTATATCCCTTCATACCTTGCCACAAAGGTGTGGGAGGTGACAAGATCACTAACTACCTGGGCACTGGTTCCTGTACATGTGGGTTAGAATAGTTTTCTTGCTGAAAGGTAACAAACGATAGAATTTGATTTGCCTCAGCAACTAAGGCTTAAGCTATGCCTCCCTTATCACAGCTTTCTGATGGCCTCTGGTTATACTGGCATGGCTTCCAGCTCCCTTCAGTGGGGGAGATCCAGAACTCAATTGGAAAAAGGATAGGTTTTCACACCTAGGTATTAAAGAGAATAGAGATCTGGGCCTGGAGTCAGGAAAACCTGAGTATGAATCCACCCTCAGACACCTTCTAGCTGTGTGATCCTGGGCAAGTCACTTAACCCTGTTTGCCTCAGTTTCCTCATCTGTAAAATGAGCTGGAGAAGGAAATGGCAAACCTCTCCAGTATCTTTGCCAAGAAAACCCCAAATGGGGTCATGGAGAGTCAGATATAACTGATAATGACTGAAAACAAGTGAAATTTCTAATTTCCTTCAGTTATTTAAAAATATTAATCTAAGAAGGAGTACATAAGCCTCAATAAATTGCCATAAAGATCTTAGCACAAAAGAGGTTAAGAGCTCCTGGCACATTGGGAATGAAAAGGCCCACTCTGTTCAAGTTTGGGCCTTTGGCAGATAACCGGAAGCCACATTGTTTGCTGTACCCCACCCTGCTGACCAGATACTTTTCCATATGGAAGTCAAGGCTGGGGGGGTGGTTCATCTACCCAATAAAAATGCTGAAGTATACCTGTATCTTTTCCATCTTATGGCTAACAAAACTTCCTTTTGCTAGCTGTTGAATGACCTATGGGTGTCTCATTTCTTTCCAACACCAAACCAAGATTAACAGGGGATCATTCTGAGTCAGTCTATCCCATTACATGGGCAAAATGTTTTTTTTTAAAGGAAAGAAAAATAATTTAGGATCTAGAGTTCTGTTGGAATAAAGTCTAAGGTTTGGTTGCAAATACAAAGCTTGCAGTTCCTTCTGTAAATCCAGTGGTTGATAATAGTTCTTTGTAGAAGATCAATTAAGTATCACAAAATATAAAAGTAAGCAAAAAAGAAAGAAAATTCAGTTAAAATATTTAAAAGAATAGAACAGTAACTCCCCTTCAGTTGTCCTCACTTTGCCTGCCTCAAACATATTCAGTTTCGTTACCATCTTCAAGTCACCTTCTCCATCTGTATCCAGTTTTCTAAAACATCTAAACCATAAAATCGACAAATAATCAAATTTTTAAGAGGAGGAAAAAATAAGAGTGCTTGCTTTTTTACTTTTTACTTTACTACAGAGTAGGAGCAGTTATCCTTGTCTTACTAGAATCCCAGAGATAGTCCTGGGGCAAAAGGAAGACAACATTTCTTCTCCCTCTCCCCACCTATACTACAGCTGTCTGGTTAAGGTATCAGTCAACTTCTGTCAGTTAATGACTCTCCTGACTGGTGGTCATACCCTGTTGTCCAGACTGATATCTGTTGGAAGCTCTATCAGACAGTATTGTTGATTTAACACAAGAAGAAGGTCCTAGGTATCAGATCCTTCTAAGCTTGTATCAAGATATTAGGAGAAACCATATTTTCTAGAGCTAAGGTCCAGCAAGCAGGCTGTGTGCCTTGAGTGCAGCATAATGACAGTCCTTTTCACTTGTCCTCTGGATGATCTCACCCTCTGGCAAAAATCACATAATTATTGTATTGCTTTGACCAGCACCGGGTGTTCTGTGAGCTTGGACAAGCACCAGACAAGTACCCGTGTTCCGGTCATGAAGCCCTGTTATGAGTCAAACTTATTTCATTGTTGTTACCCCTATTGTCAGGGCTACAGCTCAGTACATAAGCATTGGTATAAGTATTGAGATATTCCTATGCTGCTTCAGGTTTCCCCCCCGCCAGGGAAGGGGCCCCAGCACATGTGTCTAGATCCCCTCCTTGCTTCTGGGATGTTTCCCTCACCTTGAAATTAAGCTTCTGTTTGATTCTCGACTTTCCTGTCTTTAGCCTGCTCTGTTCAGCTCAGGCCATCCACAAGTTAGGGACTGGGTCAGTCCAGCTGATACTTGGGAGGCACACTTTAAAGAATCAGAATAATATAAACTAAGAACCATCAAATCTATCAAGAGTTTGTAGCCCTCAGGACACTTGTCAGTTCTTTTTCTTCTTGTCCTTTTCTTTTTTAGAGGGAGGAAGGCAAGGCAATTGGGTTTAAGTGACTTGCCCAAGGTCTCACAGTTAATTAAGTGTTAAGTGTCTGAGGCTGAATTTGAACTCAGGTCCTCCTGACTCCAGGGCTTGTACTCTATTCACTACACCACCCAGCTGCCCCATACATTGTCAGTTCTAATTGGTGGCAGCTAGTAACTTAAGGGATGAGGCACTGGCCTTGTAGTCAGGAAGACATGAATTCAAATATTACTTCAGACATTTACTAGCTGTGTGACCTTGAACAAACCACTTACCTTTTCTCAGCCTCAGCTTTCATTTTTCATTTCTATAAAATGGAGATAATGGTAGCACTTGCCTCACGAGGTTATTGTGAAGAGCCAAAGAGATGATATATGTAATGATCTGAAAACCTTTTTCTTCTCTTTATCCATTTATTATTATTGTTGTTGTTAATGTTTCTGACCTACAATATGATACTGTTTGTGCCTACCTACTGCATAGTAGAGCCTTACCTCTACACCCTCCTTTGAACTGTGAGGATTTAGAACCCAAATGACCTTGTTGTCAGATCTCTCAGTCCAGCTAGTACCTTGGTTTCCTATATTAACCATAGCAACATCTAATCTCTTCCCTTCTAGCAGGGACTCTGTTGTTATCATTTAGTTGTGTCCAACTATTCATGACCCCATTTGGGGTTTTCTTGGCAGAGATACTGGAGTGGTTTGCCATTTCTTTCCAGCTCATTTTACAGATGAAGAAACTGAGGCAAACAGGATTAATTGACTTGCCCAGGGTCACACAACTAGTAAGTGTCCGATACCAGATTTGAATTCAGGAAGAGTTCCTGATTCCAGGTTCTCTATCCATTGATACAGCCCAGTGCTCTATCCACTGAACCATGTAACTGCCCACAAAGAGAGGTTAAGTGACTTGCCCAGGCTCACACAGCTAGGAAGTGTCTGGGGACAGATATGAACTCAGGGCTTTCTGACTCCAAGCACAACACTCTATCCACTAAGCCACCTAGCAGCCTCCTATGACTGAAAGCACTTCTCCCCTAAAATGACTTGCTATTTATTTTATAATTTTAGTATATACTTATATGTGTACATGTCTCCTTCTATAGAGTATAAACTTCTTAAGGGCAAGAATCGTTTTATTTTTGTCTTTGTATCCCCAGGAACTAGCTCGGTGCCTGACACAAAGTGTATGATTTATAGATGTTTGTTGATTGATTGATATCCTCGACTAGACTTCTTGGCTTTGAGGTTGTGCCCTACATGTAATAGCATGAAGTTACAGCCTCTTCATTCTAGGACATTTAGAGGTAGTGAATCTTTTTGCTTCCTGGCAAGATGACTCTTCTCCCCCCCCACCCCCCCGTTACCCATTGAACAACAACAAAAAGGGAAAACTTTCATAACAAATATACATAGTCAAACAAAGCAGATTCCCATATTGGCAGTGTCCAAAAATGTATGTCCTGCCCTACATCTTTATGCCATCATTTCTCTGGCAGAAAAGATAGTGGGCTTCATTTCTGGTCCTTGGGAATCATGGTTTATCATTGTATTAGTCAGAACTCTCAAGGCTTTCAAAATTGTTTTTCTTTATATGCTTTTTATGCTCTTTATATTCTCCTGTTGTTTTATAAATTGCTATCCTAAAGTGCAGATTTGACTATGTCACTCAGCTATTCGGTAAACTTCGCTGGCTTTCTATTACCTCTAGGAACAAATATATATTGCTCTGCTTTTTCTCATTTCATTCTGAATGAATTCATATTTTTTCCCCTTTGACATTCTAATAACTTAAATGAGTCTATGACAATAAGGGGGAGAAAAGGGTCCTTTATAACTGTTATGAGTCCAATCCTGAGAAACTTCTTATTCCTACTTGTGTCACAGCTCCAGAATCTTGCTCCTCTCATTTTTAAAGAAATATTCTTTTTTTAAACTTTAACATTTATTTTTAAAAATTTTAAGTTCCAGATTCTCTCCTTCCTTCCAGCAATTCCTTCCCTACCCACTGAGAAGGCAAGCGATATGATAGTGATTATACATATAAAGCTATGCAAAACATATTTCCATATTAGTCATTTTGCAAAAAAAAAAAAGGCAAGAAAAACTAATTGAGAAAAATATGCTTCAATCTGCACTCAGAGTTCATCAGTTCTCTCTCTAGAGGAAGATAGCATTCTTCATCATGAGTCCTTTAGAGTTGTCTTGGATCATTGTATTGATCAGTTCATATAAATCTTTCCCATTTTATTCACAAATTACGTATTTTGTAATTTCTTGTGGTAACAATAATATTCCGTTACATTCATATAACAGAATTCTTTTAGTCATTTCCCAAGATATAAAGATCCTTAGTTTCTCCACTTTTTGCCACTACCAGAAAACCTGCTGTAAACATTTGTGTACATGTAGGTCCTTTTCCTCTTTCTCTGATCTTTGATCTCTTTGCCTAGTATTGGTATTTCTGGATCAAAGGGTAAATACAGTTTTTGAACATACCTCCCAATTGTCTTCTAGAATGACTGAGCCAATTCATAGCTCCGCTCACACTGATTGTTCTCAACAAATCTTCCAACAATGGTAATTTTCTTTTTCTTTCGTCATCTTTGCCAGTCTGATAGATGTGAGATGCTTTGATTTGCATTTCTCCTATTATTAGTGATGTGGAGAATTTGTTTATTTTTTTTATCAATATGACTAAGGATAGCTTGGGTTTCTTCATTTGAAAACCAGGTAGGACTGCTCCTAATCATAGTAATGTAGTCAGTCCTAGAAGAGTAAATATGTACATTTCCCTATATCCTCCATATAATTTTGGAAAAGGCAGGTTTTCATATGCTTACATGAGTCAGATGAGAGGTGAAGCTTCATTTTCCCAGTCTCTCCCTTCCTTCCTGCTACTCTGTGCAGATCACAGGGTCCAAGGGAATGAACAATTTAGTGACTTTTCTAATATAATCAAAACTACCAAACCCATTTTAAAAGGTGAAAGTAAATTCCAAGAACTCTGAAACACACAAGATACTTCTAGCTTAGGCCAGGGTTCAAAGTACAAAGTTTATATTTTGAAAAAAAAAATAAGCCAAACTTTCCTTTCTCCTACTATCAAACTTCAACTAATTAGTGTCTCATTTCTCCTCTGGTGACTCCTGCCCAATGGAATGTATATCAAGAACACTTTAAGCAAGCTAAAAGTTACATCAGTAAGAACTATAAATAGGATAAACTTTGGTATCATTTAATGAAGAAAAATAAAAACTAACTTTAGGATATATATGGGTATGATAGTCAACTCATGGCTTGGAAAATTAGATAAAAATTTTACCAATGAAACAGAATACCTAAGCAAGGATATACCATAGTTAAGAACTTGATTCTCTACAAATAGATAATTTTTTATTTAGCAACCTTTCTCACGTATTTCTAGAGGCATATGAAAAGACCTAGCTACTTTTTTTTTGCATTTAATATTAATAGTATAACAATTGGAGGGAGAAAAAATTCCCTTCTCTTGAAATGAGACATTTTAATCTATTTGCATAGATAGCAGGAAAAGGATAAATTAGTCTTTACTTTTGTTTTTGTTTTTGTTATGGAGGGTAAAGTTGAAACCTTTGAATATGTGTGAAAAATTTCCTGATTGAATAGATGAACTGAATAGAAGGGCACTATCCTCAAGATCAGAACAGCGGCATAGAGTCAGCTCTGTAGCTAAATAGTTGGATGAGCTTTTGAGCAAATTGCTTAAGCTCCCAATCTTTGTTTACTCATCTTTAAAATGAGGAAATTGGACTAAATAATCTCTGATATACCTTCCAGCTCTGAAATTTTAGAAGTCTAAAGCTTCTTAATTCCTGTAAATGCAGATCCAGGCCAGTTATCACAGGTTCTTGATGAGTAATCTCCTCTATGTTAAGGGAAAAGATGTTTCTATTTAAGTTTACCAAGTTTGATTTGTTGAGGCAGATGTACATTGCTGGACCTGTCCTACCTTGTCCTGCCAAGGGCATGTACATCAGCCTCCAAATATAGGGAAAGACAATCCAGACCAGATGTGGGGTGGTTGCTGGAGAAAGAGGAGCTTATGAAGGAAGGAATAAAAAGGAAAAGGAAAATCAGCTAGTAACAGTTTTAATTGGCCTGGATGGGGAAAAGGATACATCAAAAGATAAAATCATCATGAGTCTTTGGGATGGGACTGAGACAGGCTATTTAATAACAGGACAGGGATCAGCATGTCCCACAGTTAAATTTTTCTAGTAGTTTGGCTTTATTTTTGTTTCCCTGGTATTGTTTACGCATCCTTTGGTTCGCTACCATCACCACCACGCTCCTTATTCTTGGAGTATAATTCTCCATGCTTTTCAGGTGTGGTAACAAGACATTCTTCCTTGTCTCAGGACAAGAAAGTATTCTCATTCTCCCACCTCCCCTTAAAGAGAGTATGTGAATGGCTTGTATGTTGATTAAATCAACTTCTTTGATGGCTCTACAGGTTTGGGTGCCAGGACCAGTTGGTAATAACATATTGATGCCATTGTAAGGCCCAAGGCAGATGGGAGAAAAGGAAAAAAGTAGAGGCAGAAGAGAAGGAAAGAGAGAGAAAAAGAAAGAGTTATAACTGTAGTGTCGTAGAAAGAATACGAACCAAGTGTTACAGTACCTGGATTCTAGTGTATCTATGCCTCTGTTAGGAGTTATTTGTAAGATACTTGTATAATTTGTACAATTCTTCTGTGAGAGTTAGGATAACACATCCATGCCTGAAAATGTACGCTTCATTCCCAACCTATGCCCTTCACCCCCTGCCAAGAAGCAGGAGGCACACTTCGCCCTGTCTTCTGAAGCCATGATTAAGTTACATTGCTGACTGGAGGTTTGAAGTCTTTCAAGGTAGTGTCCTTTACATTATTGTGGTCATCAAGTAAATTGTTCTCCTGTTCTAGTGTATCTATGTCTCTTTTGGGGTTTATTTCTACAAAATGAAAATATTCTGCTGGGCTTCTATAGGAAAGGAAGGCCTATGATTCTTACTCCCTCTTCTTCTAGCCCCAATCTTTAGACCATAATTGTATCAAGTCTTTTCTAGTGATTTTCCTTCTTTCCCCACCAGGCACAATTTTCTTTATAGATACCTCACTTGCCTCTCCTAGAAGTCTCCATGAACATGCTTGAAATAGAACAGGGAAGTACATGTGGTCCACTTCAGCAACTGGCCCAACCTCCTACTAGACAGAAACCCCTGCTGGGATCACCTTTGCCTAGGGGAAAACCAGATTTCTTAACTCTGTTTTGGAAAGTTATGGAATATAAATTAGTAAGTTTCTCTTTGATTTTGTTCCAGAGCCCACTGCCAGGAAAGATACTGGCAACTTCCATCAATCTGTTTTCTCTGTCTCATTATGTCTTTGTGTGATGTGCTGGTCACTGCCCTTCTTTCTCCATTACCACTAATGAAACATAAACACACCAGAAATCGTTGTAGTTGACCTTACTTTATTGTTTTACTGGCTTTCAATCCTGATTAAACAGAAATATACAACAACTTTGAAGAACAGGTAAGTTTTAGATTTAGCAGATGCTGGGGAGGCAGAGAAGATAGGGAGGGGAGAGGAGGAACAGGAAAAATCATCTGGTATTGCTTCTTCAAAATGTTAAGTTGAATAATGACTATTCCAACCAGGCAGACCTTTCACCTTGATCTCAGGCTGCTCTACTGGCTCCAACAGGTGGGACAAGGACAGCAGCAGTTGATCTCCCGGGGCTGTTCAAATAACATCCTCCCTGCTCTGCTCCAAGGTCACCCAGTCTCTCAAAGAAAAAGTACCTGATGTGTCACACAAATAAAGTCTGATCTAAACAATTGGAAAAACATTAATTGCTCATGGTTAGGCTGGACCAAGATAATAAAATAGCAATTCTACCTAAATTAATCTACTTATTTAGTACCATACCAAACCACCAAAACTATCTTATACAGGTAGGAAAAAAATAATAAAATTAATCTGGAAGAACAAGGAGTCAAGAATATCAAGAGAATTAATGAAAAAATATGAAGGAAGGTGATCTAGTAGTACCAGATCTTAGACTGTATTATAAAGGAATAACCGTCAAAACTATCTGGTACTGACCAAGAAATAGAGTGGTGGATCAATGGAATAGATTAGGTCCACAAGACACAGTAGTAAATGACCATAGTAATCAAGTGTTGGTCAAAATGGGTATAAGATTCAGACATAAAGGATGATACCATGAGCAAATCAGGGGAGCATGTAATAGTTTACCTGTCAAATCTATGGATAAGGTAAGAGTTTAGGACCAAACAGGAGATAGAGAACATTATAAGATGTAAGATAGATCCTTTTGATCATATTAAATTAAAAAGGTTTTGCACAAACAAAATTAGAAGGAAAGCAGAAAACTGGGGGAAAAATTACAGCAAGTATCTCTGATAAAGTCCTCATTTCTCAAATATATAGAGAACTGAGTCAAATTTATAAGAATATGAGTCATTCCCCAATTAGAGAATGCTCTAAATCACTATTGTTTAGAGAAATGCAAATTAAAACAATTTTGAGGTACCATGTTACACCTAACAGATTGGCTAATATGACAGAAAAGGAAAATGACAAATGTTGGAGGGGATGTGGGGAAACTGGGACATTAATGCAATGTTGGTGGAGTTGTGAACTGATCCAAACTGGAGAGCAATTTGGAACTATTCCCAAAAAACTATAAAACAGGTACACCCTTTGATCTAGCATTACCACTTCTAGGTCTGTATCCCAAAGAGATTTTTTTATAAAGGGCCGGGATGGGGTGGGGGTGGAGAGGTGAGGAGAAGAGGACCTATTTGTATAAAAATATTTTTAGCAGCTCTTTTTGTGGTGGCTAAGAATCGGGAGTTTCGGGGATGTCAATTAATTGGGGAATGACTGAAAAAGTTGTGGTATATGATTGTAATGGAATACTATTGTGCAAAAAGCAATGACAAGCAGGAATGAAGTGAGCAGAAGTGGGAGAACATTGTACATAGTAACAGCCACAGTGTGTGATGACAGATTTTGAGAAACTTAGCTCTTTTCAGCAATGCAAGGACCCACAACAATTCCAAAAAAACTCATGATGGAAAATGCTATCCGCATCCAGAGAAAGAACTATGGAGTCTGAATGCAGATAGAAGCATACTATTTGTTCTCTTTTTTGTTTGTTTTATTTTTTCTTTCTTGTGGCTCCTCCCATTCTAATTCTTCTATACAACACGACTAATGTGAAAATATGTTTAATAGAAATGTATATGTAGAGCCTATATTGTGTTGCATGCTGTCTTGGGGAGGCAGGACGGGAGGGAGGTAGAGAAAATTTAAAACTTATGGAAATGATTGTTGAAAATGAAAAATAAATAAATAATTTTTTAAAAATGTCAAGCAGGATGATTTCAGAAAAACCTGGACTTACATGAACTGATGCAGAGTAAAGTGAGCAGAACCAGGAAAACATAGTAACATGCATAGTAACAGCAATATTGTACAATGAACAACTGTGCATCACCTCATTTTTGCTATTCTCAGTAATTCAATGACCCAAGAAAATCCCAAAAGACCAATTATAGAAAATGCTATCATCCAGAAAAAGAACTGATGGAATCTGTATACAGAATAGGGGGAGGGGAAGCCATGAAGAGGAATGAAAAGATTTGGAAGAGCTTCTGTGAAGAATGGTATAGTGAGTGGGTAAGAAAGGCATAGTAGGATTGCCTAGTAGCAGTGAGAACCCAATTGAGGTTATATAAAATAAATTTGTAGTGGACCCAGTCAGAAGGGTTTCATGATTTTCTCAACCTTTGTTCAGCAGTACCTATAGAGGAGCAAAAGTGACAAATCATGGGGGTTATCCAAGGCTAACCCTTGACTGGGTGTAATCAGCAATATGAAAGGGGGAAAGGGATTCAAGAGAGGAAGACAGTGCAGAGCTGGAGTGGTCATCCAGGAGTCAGCGTGGGGAGAAGAGGAGAGAGTGGTTAAAGAAAGGAAGATGGTCTGGGAGAGAATTTAAGGGTCAAGGGATTAAAATAAATGAAGAGTAGAGTGGGCAGAAGAAATGGAGAAAAACCATTATTTTGTTAGATAAGGTGATTTCAGAATTCTTGAACATAGAGGTGTTCCATTTGTGGATCATAGGTATAAGCATCTTTGTGTGTGGTTGAGGTAGGTTGGAGGAGTAGCTCATGGGAGGTGAGTAGGTTGAGGATTGAGTATTTAGGGTATTTGAAAGAGAATCATTATGTATGTTGAAATTCCCTAGTATGAGAGCAAGAGTTGGGGGGCGGGGAGAGAAAAATTGGGAACCAGGTATCAAACTCATTAAGAAAGAAAGGGAATGACCAGGGGGTCTGTAGACAAAAGCTACTAGGATTTGGATTGGGTGATAGTATGAACTTTTAAAAGGTTTATGTGATCTAAGACAATTCTGGAGGACATACGATGAAAAATGCTATCCATTTCCAGAGAAAGAACTGATGAAGGCGGGATATGGATTTTTTCTTTCTTTTTTGTTGTTGGCTTTATTTTCTTTCACAAAATGACTAACATGGGTTTTGCATGACTGTGCATGTAAAACCTATATAAAATTGCTTGCCTTCTTAATGGGAGGGGCAAGGGAGGGAAGGAGAGAGAGAATTTGAAACTTGAAAGTTGTTTTAAATGAATGTTAAAAATTGTTTTACATGTAATTGGGAAAAATAAAATACTAAATTAAATTTTGAAAAATCAAAGTTTTACAGATGGGGCTGACTCTTACATACAAGGCTGACAGCTTATTCCTTCCTCCTCACTTACCTCCAGAAAGCCAAGTGAGAAGGAAGATACATATGAAAAGAATTCCTTGTGGTTAGGAAAGAGTAAGTCAAGTATATGAACTGGACGTGATCAGATGAAGACAGTCAAGCTATCAATCTTATGAAAAAAATCAATAGAAGAGAATCATAAAATATATGAATATAAAAAATAAGAGAAATGCCGATTTAAACAACTTTGGGGTTCCACCTCACAGCTACCAGATCAGCAAAGATGAAAAAGGATGAAAATTCCAGTTGTTACTGGGGATAAACTAAAGCAGAATGTGCAGAGCAGGGACCAGGAGAACAATTTACTAGATGACCACAATAACATAAAGGACGCTGCCTTGAAAGACTTCAAACCTCAGAGGGGCGGCTAGGTGGCACAGTGAATAGAGCATTGGCCCTGGAGTCAGGAGGACCTGGGTTCCCATGTGGCCTCAGACACTTTACACAAAAACTAGCCATGTGACCTTGGGCAAGTCACTTAACCCCAATTGTCCTTCAAAAAGCAAAAAAGAAAAAAAAAGCTTAAAAAAAAAAAGACTTCAAACCTCCAATCAACAGTATGACTAATGATAGCTTCAGAAGCCTGAGGGTGAAGCATGCCTCCCACCTCTTGGCAGAGGAGTTAAGAACTGCAGGTATGGAATGAGGCATCTTGAGGTATGGGCAATGCATTCGTTTGTTTTGCTTGACTATACTCATTTATTACATGGAAGGACAAATCAGTGGATAGTGATAGAGATGAAAAAAGAAAGAAAAAAACAGCAATAAACATTTTTTAAAAATAAACAAAAGGGGGACAGCTAGGTGGCGCAGTGAGTAAAGGACCTCAGACACTTAACACACACACAAAAACTAGCCATGTAACCTTGGGCAAGTTGCTTAACCTCAACTAACCTCCAAAAGGCAAAATAAAAAATAAATACATAAATAAAATAAAATAAACAAAAGAGAGAAGAATGAAGAAGAAACCCAATCAGGGTAGAGTGTATATTTCCACAATAAATTTAATAGATACTTAAAAAGAAAAACAAACTGCATATAAAAGAGATTTATAGCTTCATAAACAATTCTTTCTTTCTGTTCTTCACATATAGACATTTTCATGTTTGTTGATTTTTACTAAGTTTACAATACATTTTAAAGGTTTTTTAATACATAAAAGAAAACAAAAAATGAGAAAGGGTCACAGACAGCAATTTGGTTCCCACTTTAAGTTTACTATATATATACTTTATAAAAATAATTTTAAATTATGAACTTTAGTCAATCAGCAAGTATTTATTAAGTACTTATTATGGGTCAGATACCATACTAGGTCCTGGAAATAGGAATAAAGAATGAAACAGTCCCTGCTCATAAGGAACTCATATCCTAGTGGGGTAGACAAGTTCATATATAAATATATGCAGCAAAAATGTAAAGGGAATATGTATAAATATGTGCAAAGTCGTTAAATAAAAGATATTTTGAGAAAGACAGCATTCACAGGTGGGAGGATAAGGAAAGGCTTCTTATAGAAGATGGTATCTGAGCTTCATGTTAAAGAAACAGACTCAGTAGGGTAGAGGTAAGGAGGGAGTGTATTTCAGGCATGGAGGATGGCTAGCCCAAAGACACAGAAATGGAAGATGGAGTAGTATATGTGAGGGACAGAGAGAAGGTCAATTTGACAATATTGCATATTTCAAGAGTAGGAGTGATGTTCAGTTAGACTGGAAAGACAGGTTGGGGCCAGGTTGTGAAGAGCTTTAAAAGCTAAACAAAGGAGTATTCTAGAGGCAGTGGGAAACCACTGGAATTGATTTGAGTAGAGGAATCACATGCTAAGATCTATGCTTAAGGAAAATTACTTTGCTAGCTGTCTGTAGGATGAAATGCACTACTGAGAGTCTTCAGACAGGGAGATCATTAAGAAGGCTGTCTTATAATCTAGGTGAGAGGTAACGAGGACCTAAACTAAGCTTGTAACTATGTGAGTGGAGAGCAAGAAGTAGATGTGAGAGATGTTATGAAGAGAGAAACAAGATTTGCAACTTATATGAGGTAAGGGACAGTGAAGAGTCCAGTATAATGTTGAGGTTACACACATGGATGACTGGTAATATAGTGGTACCTTTGACAGAAATAGTTAGGTTTGGAAGACATGACTTGATAGCTATCAACAAAGAAAGAACATTTCAATATATGAAGAAGGATGAGAAAAGATTATATGTAAAACTCTATATCTACCGTATATTAATTTTTAAGCATTTTTTCTCTTGTTGTTTAACCATGTCTGACTCTATGTTGAGCCCATTTGTGGTTTTCTTGGCAAAGATACTGGAATGTTTTGCTATTTCCTTCTCCAGTGTCGCTGTTTTACAGATGAGAAACTGAAGCAAATAGGGATTAAGTTACTTGCCTGACTCATACAATAGTGAGTATCTGAGACCAGATCTGAATGCAGATCTTCCTGACTCCAGGTCTGGTGCTCTAGCCACTGCACCACCTACCTGCCCCCTTTTAAGGCAGATAGCAGTATAAGAAATTTAACTTGGTAGTATAAACACTACCCTTCTTGTCAGTGACCTCTTCTGAACTTCTGTAGGCTCTCTTCTATGCGTTTTTTAAAAGGCAATTGGGGTTAAGTAACTTGTCCAAAGTTACACAGCCATTTTGTTTTGTTGTGGGTGATAAGTATCTGAGGCCGGAACCAATCCCTGGTCCTCCCGACTCTGGGCTGGTGCCCTTACTCACTGCACCACCTAGCCGCCCCTACTTCTATGCATTTAAAAAATGTTTTATTGATGCTCTTTCTTTTGTTTTTGTTTTTATCACTATCAATCTGCCCCTCCAAATAAAAGCCTCCCCCCCCTTATAAATAAGTTTGGTGAAAACAGATTTGTGTTGCATTGGTCACACCTGAAAATGTGTGTTTCCTCTGTATCAATAGTCCAACACCTCTCCAGTGAGAAGTGAGAGACATGCTTCATCTTCAGGCTTCTTAAGATTCAATTAGTCATTATACTATCAGAGTTCCTTAGTCTTTCAAAGTTACTGACTTTCCTAGTGTTGTAGGCAATGTATTAGTTGTTCTCCTGATTCCACTCATTTTACTCTATATCAATCTTATAAGTCCTCCCATATTTCCCTGAATCAGAACTTTTTAACATTTCTTACAGCACAATAGTATCCATTACATTCAAATATCATAATTAGTTCAGCTAATACTCAACTGATGAACAGTCCCTTTGCTTCCAGTGTTGTTGTTTTTTGTTTTGTTTTTGCTACAACTAATAGTTTGTTATAAATGTTTTTGTATATATGGATACTTTCACTCTTTCTTTTTTCTCTTTGAGGAATATATAACAAGTATGTACAATTTAATGACCTTTTGAATGTAGTTCTAAATTTTTTTTCAGAATGATTGGGCCAATTCAGATCCACCAATACTGCATCAGTCCTATTTGTAGTTCTCCCACTATTTGTCAATTTCCTTTTTTTCCCATTTTCACCAATCTTATGGGTATAAAGTGGAATCTCAGTCACCTTAATTTGCATTTCTTTTATTATTAGTGATTTTATTATTTAACATTAGTGTTTTCCATATGATCATTGATAATTTGAACTTGTTTGATAATTATCTGCTCTTATCCTTTCATCATTTATCTATTGGGGAATGGTTCTCATTAATATGTGTTTGCATCAGTTCCATATATATTTTGGACATATAGCATCAGACCTTAATGAGAGAAATTGTCGCAAATGCTTTCTTCTTTTTTTTTTAAGCAATTGGGGTTAAGTAACTTGCTCAAGGTTACACGGCTAGTCATTATTTATGTGTGGGTACTCATTTTCTGAGGCCAGATTCGATCCCGGGTCATCCCAACTCTGAGGCCGGTGCTCTTACTCACTGCGCCACCTAGCCACCCCTGCAAATGCTTTCTTAATTATTTCCCTTCTAATTCTGACTTCACTAATCTTCTCTGTGCAAAAGATTTTGAATTTTATGTAATCAAAATTGTCCATTTTAATCTGCCATGATCCTCTCTATCCCTTGTTTGGTCAGGAATTCTTCCTTAGCTACAGTTAAGAAAAGTATTCTCCTTCTCTTCCTTTAATTTGTTGATGATATGACCTTTCACATCTACATTATGTATGCATTTGAAGTTTATTGGGGTGACTGTTTCTGTTGAAGCCTCTACTGTCCTTTCAGTCTCCCAGGTTCACAACATTGGCATCATTCTCACCTCTTCCCTTGCCCTCACCCATCCCATTAGTTACCAAATATACATTTTACCTCCACAACCTTTCTCCCATCTGATCCCTGCCCTCTGCTCACACAGCTACACCTAATCTCTCATCTAGATTATTGCAACATCCTCTTAATTGGTGTCCCTGCCTCAGATCTCTCCCCACTCCAGGCTACCTCCACACAACTGTGGAAGTGATTTTCCTGAAGCACATCTGACCATGTGACAGCCCCCTTCCTCCCCACTCAATCATCCCCAGGGGCTTCTAATTACTTTTAGGATTACTTTGCTTAGCTCTTAAAACACTTCACAACATTGCCCAAACTCATCTTTCCAACCTGATTAGATCTCACCTTCCTCACACTCTGTGATCTAGCCAGCCTGTCCTTTTCTTTGTTCCTCACACATGTTTTCTGTGATCCATTTCACTGTACTGCCTTTTCCCCAAGTCTGGAATGCACTCCCTCCTCACCTCTGCCTAAAAGGGTCCCTCATTTCCTCTAAGGTAGCACCATCTTCTGCATGAACCCTTTCCAGATCCCTTCAACTAGAGTGCTCTCCTTCTCAAGCTACTTTCTTTTCAGCAACTTTGTACTTATGGGATTTGCATTTATTTTTCCTGCCAAATGTGTGTGTGTGTGTGTGTGTGTGCGCACACACACACACACACACACACAAATATATATATGTATATATTTTTCTTTTTCTTACATTAACTTGTCTTCCCTACTAGGATGTAATCTTCTATTGTGTAAGTTATTGTATCAGAATCCCTGACATCTAAGACATAATAGATGCTTAATAACTGCTTGTTAATTGAGGTGGCTCAGGGTCAGAGGCACAAATTGGTTAGGAGAAGGGGCTGAACCTGTCATTTCAACGCTATAGTAAATTACTGCATAAAAAAATTCCCTCCATTAATATAGGTCAGCACCTTCTCCCCAATTTGTAGTCCTAGGGAGTTGTCTAGAGCAGGGGTGTCAAACTCAGAGAGAAAGAAGGGCCACTAGACTGTATGTGAGGATCCCTGCTGGCCACACTGACTTTAGAAATCATAGACTCATATTATCTACTTTTTATATTTTTATTTATTTTGTTAAATATTTCCCAATTACATTTTAATATTATTTGGTGACCTCAGGAGTGTTGTGGGTCACATGTTTGGCACCTCTGCTGACCTGAGGACCAATAACATTGATATGATGGGTGATGTCTTAGCTTGCCCCTGATCTGGATTTAAGTGAGGCAGAATTGCACAAAGTCTCTAGCCTCGCTCTCTTTTCCAGAATTATCAAAGTCCAGTGGAAAGATGAAAGTCAGGATGACTGGCAATGGCCCAGGATGTAGTGGATGACCATGGTGTCCTTGATGTCTGACCAAGCTCTAAACCTTCCACAGTGCCTTCTTCAACCACCTTCATGACCATTGGAACAAATTGCTCTCACCCACCATTCCACCAGGGGAAGTCTTCTCATGCCTGAGGTAGACACCCCCCAACTCAACCATGGGTTTGAACACTGTTGGTTACCCTCAACCTAGTTTAGCCTGATATGGCTTTGCCAGGATATGGCCAGCGCACATGCTACAGCTTCTTAGAGCCACAGGAGAGAGTTGGGTGAAAGGTAAATGAGGAGCCCTGAAAAGAGCCCAGCAAGCCCTCACACCAGAAGTGCTCATTTTCTTGAACACCCCTTACACCCCTGCCCTAGAGCACTGAGAAGTTAAATGACTTCCCCCAAGTGACACAGCCCATATGTGTCAGAGGTGGGACCTGAATTCAGGTCTTCCTGGGTCCAAGGAAGCTCTCTGTTTCCCATGCCTGGCTTTTGCTGTTGTTCAGTTGTTTCACTTGTATCTGACTCTTTGTGACTCCATTTGGGGTTTTCTTGGCCCAGATACTGGAGTGGTATGCCATTTCTTTCTCCATCTCATTTAACAGATGAGGAAGCTGAGGCAAACAGCATTAAGTGACTTGCCCAGGATCACACAGCTGGTAAGTGTCTGAGGCCAGATTTGAACTCAGGAAGAGAAGTCTTCCTGACTCCAGGCCCAGCACTTTCTCCACTGCACCACTTAGCTACCCCCTAGGCCCAGCTACCTCTTACTCTAGGTTTGTTACCTCTATTGCATCTGAGCAAAGAATGTGTGTGTTGGGACACAGTGTATTATATAAGTGTGGGGGTGGGGGTGATAAATGCAAAAGAGAGATACAGAGTGAGAGAGAGAGACAGAAATGAAGAGACAAAAACAGAAGGCCCTTAAAATATTCTAAGGATCAGTCTAGAAAACCAGAGCTAGAAAGAGATGATCTGAAAAGTCACAAAGAGCTTCTGCCCAAGCAGTGATCCCTCCAAAGGTTGTTCATCCCCCCATCAGTTGAATAATGAAAAATATTTCTTGGAAGCAATTTGATGAGTCAGGAAGACCTGAATTCAAATCCAGCTTCAGATACTTCCTAGCTATGTGATGTGAGGTGGTTCATTTAACCCCCCTCAGCCTCAGTTTCCTCACCTGTAAAAAAAATTGAGAATAATAGTAACTATCTCATGGGATTGTTATGGGGATCAAATGAGGTAATAAATTATAAAAAAGAAAAAGTACTTAGCATGATGCATAGTAGACACTTAATAAATGCTTATTAATTCTCCTTCCCTTCCTTGAAGTTCACTGGCCTAGAGGAGCTTGATTCCAGTTCTAACCCAATAACAGAACTTGGACTTTCTTCTGAACACACGAGTTGTCACTAGCCTTATTTCTCACTCCTATGGCCTCCTTCACTGATTTTGAGGTCAGTCACTCTCAAACAGGAGACTCCATTCTCCAATCAATTATTCAAGTGCTCTGAAATACTGGGTCTGGAGTCAGGAAAGACTCACCTTACTGATTTCAAATCTGGCCTCGGACACTTCCTATCTGTGTGACCCTGGGCAAGTCACTTACATCCATTTGCCTTAATTTTCTTATCTATAAAATGAGCTGGAGAAGGAAATGGCAAACCAGTTCAGTATCTGTGCCAAGAAAACCCCACATATGATCATGAAGAGTCAGGCATGACTGAGCAACAGCAACATTTGGACAAAACTTTGTATTGGGGCTTAAAAGGTCCCTCACCTTTATTAGTTGACTGTAGAAATCTTTCTAAGAGGAAAGCTACTGAACCATGCTGACTTTCTATTAGGAAACGGCTCTTCATCCTGACACTATTTAACTATCAAAGAACAAGATCCATCAATTCTGTACTCTGCGTTTAAGGCACAAATCTGTCAAAAATAATTTTCATTAATTTAATATTATTGTAAATCTCAGCTCCAGGTCCAGAAATATCTCCCTCCTCATTTCTCCCACCTGGCTTCCCTGAAATTCTTCAAGTCCCTGCTAAAATACCACGTTTTTCTAACATTTTTCTTCTTCTTGATTATTTCCAATTCATCTTATGCATAGCTTGTTTGTCCATAGTTGGACATTAGCCTGTGAGCCTCTTGAGGGCAGGGACTGCCTTTTCCCTTTCTTTGTATCTCCAGAGTTGGCATTTAATACATTACATTGAGTTATCCATGAATTTTCTAAAGACTGAGGTTAGAAGTCCCAGGTTTAATAGAACAATAGTCTAAATGTCCTAAACTACTCAGCTCCTTTGGTGGACCATTCCCTTCAAGAGTCATAGGTACTTTCCCTCTGTGTACTGTTGTACAGTGTACTGTTCTGAATTGGAAGACAAAGTGGGTCCTGCCAATACGTGGGATAAGAACATCAGTTCCTTCAGGGGGTGGAGAAGATAGTAATCTCAAATAGACAAGAGGTATTTCTTGTTCCAAGCTTGGTTAACTACACCCTTAATCAACATTTTCTCTGGAAAGGGTGGAAGGTAGGGTGGGGTGGGGAGGAGAGTAGTTTCTGTTCCTGAGTTTGACCTTTTACACACTTTCTTTTAAGGAAAAATCTGGAAAGGACTTTAGAATGGAGAAAATATTAATATTTTCAGTTGATCTAAAAACAAGGTTTTTATTATGCTTCCACAAAGGTAACAGTAATAGTTTCTGTACCTCAGTGATGTTTCAAAGATCAAATGAGATCATGTCTCACCAGCACTTTGCAATCAGCTCTTAAAATGGCCATTTCTGATTTTTCCTAATACAAAGCTTCTATCTAAAACTATCTAGTACATGGGCTTTGCTGCTCAAAACTAACTAAACCAACAGCTTTGTGGAATTAATAAGACAGGATACTGAGGGAATATTTACTGTTTTTGCTATTCTTGGTGGGGGGATTAGCTTTCTGCCTCATAGGCCTTTTGCAATTAAGCAAATAGCTAGCTTATAGATATTAGCTTATATATAATTTATAATTATATTATATATAGCTTATAGATATTAGGAGGAAGAATAAGTAAGGGATAAGAGAGAGAGAGATCATTGGGAACAACTTGAATTAAACCATTTAAATGGAATTTTTTTTTTTTAAAGCAATTGGGGTTAAGTAACTTGCCCAAGGTTACACGGCCAGTTTTTTTGTGTGGGAGTTAAGTATCTGAGGCCAGAACGGATCTGAGTCCTCCCCTCCAGGGCCAGCACTCTTACTCACTGTGCCACCTAGCCACCCCTAAATGTAATTTTTTTTTATACTATTGTGAAAACACTTCTGAGATTAACAGGTCTCTTCCATGATTTTCCTTACTATACAGATGTAGTAGACACAAAGTGAGCCTATTTGCTGAAAGAAGCCAATTGGGAGCCTGCAGTGAGCCAAAAGTCTTGCTTAGTCCCAGATGCCTTTGCTAATGTTCACTGGCTTACTTTGCTGAACTGTGTACCTCAAACCAGTTTAAACCAGTCTTGTCAACTATTGCTGCAAAACATTCTGCTTCTGTGTTCTACCTGTTCCTGGAAAGGACTGTCCATTCTCCATCATAACCCATTGCCAAAACTCCTTTTTGTGGTGTTCAAGCATAAATTGCCATATTCTTCTCCTAGGCTGGGGGCTCAGTTACCCGGTTGCCCCAGCATGCATGCTTAATATCTTTCCCTTTTAATAAATAATTTTGTTCTGACTCAACCAGAACTCCTCTATATTTGAAGGGTGGATTTTTCAGTGTGATCAAAGTTGACACTATGATTACAGGGTCTTACTCCATATTGGGGGGAAGGAGTTGGAGGAAGAGAAGAAGGTGAAAGTGAAGAAGAAAGTTGAGATTCCAACTCAGGTATCTTAGTGGACTCTATAGACTCTCTTACTCTTTCTACCCATACTAAGAAATCTGGTCCCCAGAAAGCAGCCACTGCACTCCTCAGGTGCTAGAGGTACCCCTGAGTAGCATTGCGGTTATTATATCCTCCATGCTAGGGTCTTCTCTTTATCTTTAAACATAGGTGGGGTATCAGTCCAACCTTCAAGCCATTCATATATTATCCTTTACCCTCACCATTTAACTAGCACACCTCCAATCATACATTTTCTCCATAATATACACTGTCAGTTCCTGTATAGTGGTCACCATTGGAAAAATGTTGTACTCTAATGGCATTCACCACACATCTCTCCATTGCCTTTATTATGACTTACAACTTTGGTTCTTTGGAGAGTGTGGTATTCTAAGATTTGCTACCACACAGAACCAACAAGAAATTATCTGTGTTAAAAAGGTATCTTTTGTCCTGAGAAGCAGCTGGAGATTGTTGAATAGTGGGAATTTTCCCAAATGCAATTCATCCTGTTCTCTTCCATTTATTTCATTCTAGGCACAATTCATTGCCCAATAGTAATACCTCTTATAGATAGATAGATAAATAGACATGTGTGTATATATGTATAGATATTAATATATCTATAGATATATTATAGATTTATATAGATATATAGATATATCTATAATATATCTATAGATATATTATAGATATATATAGATATATAGATATTAATATATCTATAGAAACGTAATGTAGATAGACTCATTGAGTGCAGTGACTGTCCAGCTGTGTAGCACAATATGGAGAATGGACATGTTTCATAGATGAAATCTAAATTATTTTCCTGTATGAGTTGTAAGGCTGATCTTTTTAGTAATCATGGATCTCAGTGGGGAGCCCTATGATATTCTGGAATTTGATTTAATGAGCACAACAGAGATAAATCTCTCAGGTAACTCTCTTCCATTTGGACCTAGTGCAAGACATCCTTCATTATTGGGCAAACACCTCTGGCAGATATATAGTTCTATGCTTATATGCTTCCTTGACATTAATAATTAGAGGTCACTGAGAAAAATATCTGTATTTTTGCATTAATCAAGGACTCATATAATATTGACATTTGTATGAGTCTTCCTGTTGGAAGAGAATCCTGAGGGCTACCATTAAATTTGCTCTACCATCAAATACTTAAAAAAATATTATCAACAATATGTATTAACCTTCATCTTTCCCTACCCACCCACTCTCTCTCTCTCTTTCCCTGCTTGTTTCCCTATTGAATTTTATGTATTTCTCCACCAAACTCATTGTGTACATGCGAGTGGGTATGTATGGGTTCAACTTTTTTTTGTCTGAAATAGGAGTGAAATTCATCTGAAGTACCCTCCCCTCCCCTCTTCCCTATTATTTGCATATTCTTGTTTTTATACATCCAATTATGCTCTCCTCTTCCTCTTTTCTACACTACTATATTCCATTTACTCTTCTATGCTTCCCCTCTTCTATCCCTTAGAATAACATCAATCCACTCCCTTATTTAAATTCCTTGTTTTCCTTTGAAGACTTAAGATTGAGGCAGTAGATGAAGTAGATGAAGTAGATTGATGAAGTAGATAAAGTTCTAGAGTTGGTTTCTGGAAGATCTGAATTCAGATTCAACCTTCACAGTTGTGTGACCCTGGGAAAGTCATTTGACCTCTATCTGTCTCAGTTTCCCTGTCTGTAAAATTAGGATAATAGCAGCACCTACCTCCCAGCATTGTTGTGAGGATAAAAATTGGATATTTGTAAAGTGCTTTGTAAAACCTTAAAGCCCTACATAAATTATATATACATATATGTATATGAATGTGTGTGTGTATGTGTAAGTGTTCTGAAGGGACACTCCTCTCTCAATCAGAATGTTAGCACTGCATCATCATACAACTCCCTTCCAAATGCTCAAGTAAACCTACCTTTCTAGAATTCTCTGTACTCTTGTGTTTGGATATCAAAGTTCCTATTCAGCTCTGGTCTTTCCATTAGAAATCTTCAATTCCATTAAAGGTACATTTCTTCCCTTATAGGATTATACTCAATTTTGCAAAAATAATTTATTCTTGGTTGTATCATCTGTCTCTTGCCTTTTGGGATATTATATTCCCAAATCTCCTCCCATTTATAATGGAAGATATCAAGTCTTCTGTGATCCTTATTATCATACAGTGATGGAACTACTTTATTCCAGAAGCTTGAAGTCTTTTTCTTTGACATGGGAGTTCTGGATTTGGCTATGACATTCCAGGGAATTTTCTTTTTGAGAAGTGATTAGTGGATTCTGTTTACCTTTTTACCTTGTCTTCTGATTCTAATATTTCTGGGCTTTACTTATTTTATATTTAACTTAAATTAAATTAAATTTTATATTTAATTTATGATTTCTTAAAATAGAGTATCTACACTTTTCTTGGTTTTCAGGAAGTCTAGTCTTCTTAAAATATCTCTTCTGGACTTATTTTCCAGACCAATTGATTTTGGTATCAAATACCTTACATTTTATTTCATTTTTTCAATCTTTTGGTTTTGTTCTAATATTTCTTGCTGTCTCATAGAGTCAATTAATATCTTTTTGATTTGTTCTAGTTTTCAGGACTGCTAGATAGAGCAGTGGATAGAGTGCTAGGCCTGGAGTCAGGAAGACTCACCTTATGCCTAGACCAGGCTCTTTGCCTCAATGCACTTTCTTTTTATTTTATATATTTATTTATTGCTTTTTGGAGGACAGTTGGGGTTAAGTGACTTGCCCAAGGTCACATGGCTAGTTTTTGTGTTAAGTGGCTGAGGCCAGATTTGAACTCAGGTCCTCCTGACTCCAGGGCCGGTGCTCTACTCACTACACCACCGAGCCGCCCCATCAATGCACCTTCAAATGGATAGTTTAGCCATACCTGGTCTTGTTCTAGGTTTCTGGATTCCTGAACTAACCTCAAACTCCTGGGATTAGGTTCCCCAGGATTTTTGAGATAAAGAACATTGGCTTTCTGGGCCCTCTCTGGCACTTCAGGCAGGAGCTATTCTGGTAGGTGTACTGTAGCACTATCCTGACTACTGGGTGCTACCCCATGACATTCCCTGGGGCTTCCAATGTGTCCACAGTGGGGCATTCTGAGCCCATAGGAGCTTTCTAAGAGCTTCTGCTCTTGCTGCCTTTGGGCTCAGAGTCTTGGAGATTTCCTATGTCCCTGTCCTAAACAATGTCCCTGGCTCATCTCTAGTGGTGCTATGAGGCTATATATACTGTGCTGGCACTGGTTTTGCTTGGAGGCCCATTTTCCCATTGGCTTTGGGCTTCTGGATGAAATTTTGTGCAGCTCTGGAGTGGAAGAAATGCTGTGGCTTCTCATTGTATTTTTTTAAATCATTATTCAGTCTGGTGGGAACTTCAGGATTTTGCCAAAGTAGGTATATGGGACCTGGGCAGGTGGCCTCTCCTTCAGGCAGCCATCTTGGCAGAAAGTCCTGTCAATGTGTGTTTGGAATGGACACCCTGTAGAACTTGTTTATCAGATCATATATTTGACAGTATAGCTGGACAATAAGTTGGGCCCAGAATTGAAAAGGAAGAGAACAAACTAGATTGCCTTCAGGAAATAGCAAATATCTTTTATTAACCCCAAATTTCTCATGAAAATTCTACTTCTCTAACATTCTACCAGTACTTGTATATGACAGTAAAACAGAGAGTACAAATACCTCTGAAGACTTAAAATGCATATCACACAGAGAGAAATGAAGAGGTACTTAGTGGGTATGAGCAGGCTGCTGCAATATATTATCAATGAGGAATTCTAAAGAACAAGTATAGAAAGGTGTCATTGAGGAATTGTATGAATAAGAGAAGATGGACTGGTTATATGACAAGGATAAGTCATAGCAGGTAAATAGAGTTTTCCACAAATGACCTCTACACATCAGAAAGGAAGGACAGAAAGAGAGAAGGAAGGAAGGAAAGAAGAAAGGAAGGAGAAAGGGAAGGAAAGAGGAGAGGGAGGAGAGAAGGAAACAAATATTTGTTAAGTACCTACTAGGTGCTAAGCACTTTACAAATATCTTATTTTTGAGCCTCACAACAACTCTGGGATGTAGGTGCTTTTATTATCCCCATCTTACAGGAGAGGTAACTGAGGCTGAGTGAAGTTAAGTAACCTGCCCAGGATCACACAGTTAATACATTTCTGAGTCTGAATCTGAACTCAGATATTCCTGACTCCAGGCCAAGCATACTATTTATTGCACTACCTATGGTGAACTTATGGGAGAACATGGGCAAGAGCTGTGTAGGATGGGCAGAAATGGATAAATTTTGGTCATTGGAAGGAATGAGATCATAGACACATTTGAATTTTTGAGAGTGTTTTCATATATCATATGTATATTTATATATGTTGTCTCCCTCATTCCTTGAAAACACAGAACATTTTGCTTTTCTCTTATTATCCCCAGTGCCTAGTACAGTGCTTGGCACATGGTAGGTACTTAATAAATTCTTATTATTGATTAATGTATCAAAATATGAGAGAACCAGAAGAAAAATTAAAGAAGTTTTAGTGTGTAAAGCTATCATCTTTACTTGATGGGATTTTACTTTCAATATCAGAACTCCTAAAGGGTGTTAATGAGAAATAGGGAAATGTTTCTGAGAAGAAAGAAAACATTCCAGGAACACATAATTAAGAAGGAATTTCTGCATTTAATGAAAAGTAAAATGGTCTTGTGGAAAGAGCCCTGAACTGAGAGTTAGGAGGCCTCTGTTCTGATTTTACCTTTGTCACTAACTTGTTGTATTGCCGTGGATGTTATTGAGAGCTCCTAGTAATTTCATTTCCTAATTCGTGTAGATAAGAAATAGCTGCTCAAACTACCCTGCAGGGATATTGGAAGGAATAAAATAATAAGATATGGGGCAGCTAGTTGGCACAGTGAATAGAGTACCAGCCTGGGAGACAGGAAGACCTGAGTTCAAATCTGACCTCAGCCACTTAACACTTACTAGCTGTGTGATGTTGGGCAAGTCACTTAATCCCAACTGCCCTACCTTCCCCCCTCCAAAAAGACAGAAAATTAAAAAAAAATAATCTGAAGGGTTACAGTGTGGAAAAGTTATTGTTTAGGGGTGGCTAGTGAATAGAACACTGGCCCTGGAGTCAGGAAGACCTGAGTTCAAATCTGGCTTCAGATACTTAACATTTACTAGCTGTGTGACCTTGGGCAAGTCACTTAAACCCAATTGACCTGCCTTCCCCCTTCAAAAAGCAATAAGAAGAAGAAGAAGAAGAAGAAGAAGAAGAAGAAGAAGAAGAAGAAGAAGAAGAAGAAGAAGAAGAAGAAGACGAAGAAGAAGAAGAAGAAGAAGAAGAAGAAGAAGAAGAAGAAGAAGATATGTGAAAGTATTCTAGAAAAGTCATGTGTTATAGTGCCAAAAGACATTAAAATTCAGACCAATACAATAACCAGTATTCCCTGCAAAAAACCAATGAAACCCTTTCCTCCTTTCAGTAGAGAAGAGAAAGTATGGCAGAGGAAAAAGAGAGAGGAGAGGCATCACAGCTAAGTACCTCCTTTAAGAATTACTGGGGAAGGGGGGTGGAGCCGAGATGGCGGAGTAGAAACAGCACTTCCAAGGTGCTCTGCCCCACACAACCTCCAAACAATGTAAAAGGGGAGTCTGAACAACTTTTGGAGCCCCAGCACCCACAGAACGACACAGAGAAGCTAACCTCCTGCTGAGGACAGCCCAGCAGCCCTGCAGGGAGTGGCCAGTGCAGCGCTCTGAGAGCGGGCAGTACAGTGCGCTGGGTACCAACAGCGCAGCACTCTGGGAGCTGAGCCCAGGCCCACATGAGCCGTGGTTTTAGCCCTAGGGCTGCCGGGCCAGCAGCCGGCTGGAGGGACCCCAGAACACCAGCAATTGTGGCGATTCCAGAATAATCAGCACAGATATGCCTAGGACAAAGTGAGAGGTTAGTGCCCTATGGACTTTGGGACCAGTATTTGGGGAACGTCGGCTTCCTCCCCTGGGGGAGAAAAGCTGCTGAAGGAGTGCAGCACAGAAGCCATTTTGCCGCGTCAGTGGCGGCTCTAGCTCCTGGTCTGCGAACTGTAGAGAGATCCAGCTATCAGTCTGGGGGTTAATTGCTCTTGTTTTAAACCACCTGGATCTGGATTGTGGTCTTGGGGGGAGGTCTGGGGTGGGTATCCAGCTTGCCAGAGTGTGTGGAGGCTTTACAGAGGCCACCCAACCTGCAGAAGTTGTGAAGACCCCACGTTTGGGATGGAAGCTCTCCTGTCTGGGGGCAGAGTCCTACTGTGGCAACAAGCCCCAAAATCAAGTAATTAAGTGGCAACATGCCTAGGCAAAAGAAACAAGATAAACAGAAAAATTCAACATTGGACTCCTATTTTAGGGGCAAAGAGGATCGAAGCATGGAACAGGAGGAGGACTGTGAGGTCAGAACTCCTGCACCAAAAGCCCCAAATGAAAATACAAGCTGGCTACAGGCCATAGAGGACCTTAAGAAGCAGATAATAGAAGTGGGGGGAAAATTGGGAAGAGAAATGATAAAGATGCAAGAAAAGTATGAAATGACAGTCAACAGCCTGACTGAGGAAAATAACACCTTAAAAAATAGACTAACTCAAATGGCAAAAGAGGCTCAGAAAGGCAATGAGGAGAAGACTGCCTTAAAAAGCTGAATTTGCCAGATGGAAAAAGAATCTCAAAAGCTCACTGAGGAGATTCATTCCTTCAAAGCTAGACTGGAGCAAATGGAAGCTAGTGACTTTATGAGAAATCAAGATGCTGTTAAACATATCCAAACAAATGAAAGAATAGAAGGCAATGTGAAATATCTCATGGGAAAAACCACATGGGAAAATAGATCCAGGAGAGATAATTTAAAAATTATTGGACTACCTGAAAGCCATGATCAAAGAAAGAACCTAGAAATCATCCTTAAAGAAATTCTCAAGGAAAATTGCCCTGATGTTTTAGATCCAGAGGGCAAAATAGAGGTTGAAAGAATCCACTGATCTCCTCCTGAAAAAGATCCCAAAAAGAAAACTCCTAGGAATATTATAGCCAGGTTCCAGAACTTCCAGATCAAGGAGAAAATACTAAAAGCAGCCAGGAAGAAACAATTTCAATATTGTGGAAACACAATCAGAATAGCCCAGGACCTGGCAGCTTCTACACTGAGGGATTGAAGGACATGGAATATGATATTCCAGAGGGCAAAAGATCTGGGATTGAAGCCAAGGGTCACCTACCCAACAAAACTGAGTATCTTGTTTCAGGGGAAAATATGGTCATTCAGTGGAATAGAGGACTTTCAAGCATTCTTGAGGAAAAATCCAGAGCTGAATAGAAAATTTGACATTCAGACACAAGAAGCAAGAGATGCTTGAGAAGGTAATCAGGGAAAAGAAATCAAAAGGAACTTATCAAAGTTGAACTATTTACATTCCTACATGGAAAAACAATAACTGTGACTGATGAAACCTTTCTCACTATGAAAATAATTGAAGAAGGGTATATGGGCATATGTTTACAGGTATACATGGATAGAGGGCACAGGTTGAATTTGATGGGAAGGGATGATTATTAAGGGGTGAAGTTAAGAGGTGAGAGAGGAAAGTGACAAGAGGAGATGGAGAGAGACAGGATAGGGTAAACTATCTCATGTAGAAGAGGCAAGGGGAAGTAGTTGCAGGGGAGGGGAAGAACAGGAAGGCAAAAAGGCAAAACCATATTCTCATTGAAGTTGGATCAAGGAGAGAATCACACACATACTAAATGGGATATCTCACCCTGCAGGAGAGTAGGAGAAAGGGGGATGAGAAGGGGGATCATGGAGGGGAGGGCATTCTGAGGGGAGGGGAGATTGGAAGTACCCACTATCAAAGAGGGACAGGATCAAAGTAGGGAATGGACCAGGTGGGAGGTGAGATGGGTGGGAGAGAAATATAAGCAGTCTTTTACAATATATCTACTATGGTAATGTTTTGCATAGCTATACATGTACAACACATACTGAATTGCTTATCTTCTCAGAGGGAGTGGGTGACAAGGGAGGAAGGGAATGGATCTGAAAATCGAAGTTTTAAAATTAAATGTTTCATAAGATGTCCAGGCATTGGGACTCAGAAATTCACCTTGCCCTAATGGCAAAGTCGAAGGGGGTATGGGAGAAGATATGGGAGAGAGCAGATTGGATGAGGGGATATCTAGTAGGACTGCTATTCTGGGGTGGTGGGTAGGGAAAAATTGGGGGGAAAATTGTAACTCAAAATCTGGTGGAAATGAATGATGTAAACCAGAAGTCAATAAAGCATTTGTTTAATTAAAAAAAAAAAAAAGAATTACTGGGGAAGTACTATTGCTGTTTCTTTTTTCTTTTCTTTTCTTTTCTTTTCTTTTCTTTTTTCTTTTTTTTTTTTTGCTTTTAGGAGGGGGGGAAAGTGTAACAGTAATGAGATTTGAAGTTCCTTTTGTATTGCTAAGCTAAGAGGTACTTAGCGCCTAGTTCAGATTAAGCATCTGTTATAGAAACAGAAGGTATGAACTCCTCTCTCCTGTTGCTGATGTAACACAGAAGGGCAATACTGCATATAAGGAAAAGCTCCAGAGAGGGAGAGTCAGATTTTCTTGGAGGAAGCTCAGTGGAGGTGGAAGCTGCAGCCCAAGGAGGCTGAAGAGGAAAGCCACCCCCTCAGCAGAAGTTGGAACTTCTGCTGAGTTCAAGGGCCAGCTGCTGAAGCTGTTGAGAATTTCCAGGGGCCACTGTAGTTGCTGGGGCTGCTAAGGATGTCCAAAGGCCAGCTGGAGCTGCCAAAAACTGAGGAAGCATGACTGTGATACTGGTATTTTTTCATGAACTTGTTGGTGGCTTTGTTAAGCCTTGTCTTCTCAGGAACAGAGACTGAGAAGGACTTAAGAAAGACTGGACACTGTGAGGTCCAATGTGGAGCAGGAACTGCACAGAGAGCTGGACAAGGATCTGGGAGCTGTCTGCCTTTGAACCCAGGTGACAGTTTGATAAATCCAGGTAGGATCTGGGACCATGGAAGGGGAACCAGAGAATCTGAGAAATCACCCTGAGTCAAGGTGAAAGAAGACTTTACTTGGATACTGTGTACTGACTGAGAAATTGTAAATTTACCAGTGTCCTAGGGGTGGAGGATCCATGTATTTTCTGATGATTAAATAGTGAATGATTGAGTTGATTGAATGATTGATTGACTAAATGATTATACTTAGTGATTGATGACTGAATAAGTGACTGATTGAGTTAACGTAATGTGCCCCATGAGTGGAGGACTTTGACTATTGCACTTTTTTGTCCCTTGAGGAGGCAAACCTCCTTAAGGATGATTGAATGATCAAGGTGATTGAATACTTGAGTTACTAAATGATTGTTCTTTGTTGAAAACTTTGTGACCACTGTGGTGAGAACTATGTGGCCATCTTAGTGATAAAGTGTTTGATTGCTGTATTTTGACTTTCTGTGATAAGCTGTAACATTGTGTTGTGCCTTGATTTCTGTGAATGTTTTGCTCTGATTTGTTATGGAATAGAGTGTTCACTATACTGTGTAATCAGAACCTTGAAAGCTGTTCACAGTAGCATTCTTTTGGAAAGCTGCTTGTGCTTGGCTTTACAGGAAGGCAGGGCAATTGGAATTAAGTGATTTGCCCAATGTCGCAGGGCTAGTAAGTGTTAAGTGTCTGATGCTGGATTTGAACTCAGGTCCTCCTGACTCCAGGGCCAATGCTCTATTCACTGTGCCACCTAGGTGCCCCAGCTGTTTCTTCTATACATATTTGTAACTCCAAGCAAAGGCAACTTCCAAGGTTCAGAATACTAGCATAGTAACTCTCCATTTATTCAGTGACAAATTAAGGTAAAACATTCCCAGAAAATCAAAATACAGCATTCACCATGTGTAACTCAGTAATTTAGTAAGTCCTCAAGTCAATCACAAAGTATCTCAATTCAATCACAAAATACAGAGTCAAAATACACCACCCCTGGCCAGTACATTCATTTAGTCAGTTACAAAGTCTCCTCAAATGGATATTAGTTTCCAATAATAAACAAAGTACATTCATTTGGTCAGTCACAGAGTACAAAAATCGAAGTGCTCCACCCCTGGATCACAACTGAATTACAATTACCATCAATTAACACCAAGTACCTTCCCAAAAGGCAGTGGAAGGCCCCGAGGTCACAACTAGGTTACAATACCAGCACAGCATTCAATACCCAAGGAGCAGTCTTTTCTTCATCTTGACTCAAGGCAAGTTCTCAGCAATCTCAATTCCTGGGGAGACAAAGCTTAATAAAGCCACAAGGTACATAGCCAGTATCCTCATCAATTCACTCTCTGCCTGCAGAACAGTCTCTGGACCCCTGAAAACATCAACAAGACCCTCTTCCAGGATTTCTGTAAACATACAGCAAGAAAATCCTTCTTTAGGGCTTCTGAACCAACAGCAAGGTTCCAGGACCTCTGCAACAACAGCACTGTCCTTCACCAGCAAACGAATCTGGCAAAACAACATCAAAACAGACAGAAAAAAATACCAGGACCGAAGTCCTACCTCGTCAGTTCTTGGCAGCTCCAGGTGGCAGCTCTCAAAAAGTCTTGGCAGCTCCAACTGACCCTCAGCAGTTTCTTCTCTCTCTGTCTCTCTCTCTCTGTCTCTCTGTCTCTGTTTCTCTCTGTCTCTGTCTCTCCCTCTCTGTCTCTCTCTGTCTCTGTCTCTCTCTTTCTCTATCTCTCTCTCTCTATCTCTTTCTGCCTCCACCATGATGCTCCCCTCTGGCCTCCTCTGCTTAGGTCTCTCTATCCACGCTCCTCCCAGTTAATCCCTCTCTCTTCACATCAACAAGTCCATCCCACAAGTGTGATTCACAAGCTCTTGGTTTTAACACTTAACTTGAAAACCAAACCAATACAAGGGGATCTTTAAATTCCATTGCCATTACAATATTCTGAGGAGACATAGCTCACAGGTAAATAGTAGCAGTCTGAGTCAGGAAGATGCAACTAATGTACCAGGAATGATATGGTACTTTCTTAGCTTTCCTTTCTCTAGGTAAGGAATGAAGCATATATTATCAGACCTAGTTTAAGGCTTTAGCTTGTCTTGTTTTAATTGTACTTGAGATGTAGCCTGGGGTAATGAATAGAGGGCTGGCCTTGGAGGCAGGAAGACTCAATTTCTTTTCTTTTATTTTTTTTTTTTTTTTGCAGGGGGGAATCCAGGGCAATTGGGATTAAATGACTTGCTCAATGTCACATGACTAGTTTTATGTTAAGTGTCTGAGGTCAGATTTGAACTCAGGTCCTCCTGACTCCAGGGCTAGTACTCTATTCACTGCACCACCTAGCTACCCTGGGAAGACTCAATTTCAAGTCCTGTACTTGACTCATACTGGTTGTGTGACTCTGGGCAAGTCCCTTAACCTCTTTAAGACTATAAATTGCAGAGAAGGTACTGACATGCTTTGGTAGGAGTTCCTTCACCTAGGAGTTCTCTACACCATAGGTGTCATACTCAAATAGAAGAGGATCCCTGTGGGCTGCATATTAACTTAGAAATTGACAAATTAACTGAAACGTGGAGTGGAATAATAGACAAACTGAGACCACTGAGGCAAGAAAAAGAAAAAATTTATTACGAGTTCGAACCCGGGTCCCACCATACATTTTAGATGGAGGACCCCGAGTGTTTCCTCGGGTGCTCTTTTATACAATTAAGAGCTTGTTGATTGGCTTAGTAAGTACAAGGATTTGGCGGGAAATGATTGGCTGGCAGATTTAGTTGAGTCTTGGAGACAGAGGCTTATTGCCAAATTTAGGGCCTATAGGGGAGGGGTGAGAACCAAGTAGGTTTCAGGTGGGGGTCTGCAGGTGGTTAACTCAGTTCCCGGATCTCCTGGGTCAGCATGACATTGTGGTTAAGGTTGGGACAAAGTGGTTATGGTTGAGAAAACATGTGTTCTTTGTGAGACCAAGTTATGAAGAAATATCCTGCCCCATAGGTCTGGGAAAGTATACATTCCCAGCAAAAATAGACTATGAAGAAATACTTTGTCTCTGGCCCAAAATATCCTGTCCCATGAGTTGGGAAAACATACACTGTCTCCAGCCTTAACTTCCCTAATTTCTCTTTTACCCCTCCGATCTCTCTTTTTACCCCACTTCATTAACATTATCTATATTTTATTGTATTTTTATTTATTTTGTTAAACATTTCCCAATTACCTTTTTTTTTGGAGGTGGGAAGGCAAGGTAATTGGGGTTAAGTGACTTGTCCAAGGTCACACAGCTAGTAAGTGTGTCAAGTGTCTGAGTTCAGATTTGAACTCAGGTCCTCCTGACTCCTTGGCAAGAGCTCTATTCACTTCGACACCTAGCTGCCCCTCCCAATTACATTTTAACCTAGTTCTTGCATACTCAGAGTTTTGTAGGCACATGTAGCCAGTGGGCCAGGCCCCATCTCTAGCCTTTGGTATACTCTGTTTTATTGTGCTTTGTGATACTGTGTTTGTTTTGTTCGGTTTTGTTTGCAAATTGAAGGTTTATGATAACCTTGCATCAAGCAAATTTATTGGTAGCATTTTTTCAACTGCATGTGCTCACATGTTTCTGTGTCACATTTTGGTAGTTCTTGAAGTATTTAAAACTTTTTCATTATTATTATGTCCGTTATGTGATCACTAATCTTTGATATTACTATTGTAATTGTTTTGGAGCACCACTAACTGTGCCATATAAGTTGGAGAACTTAATCGATAAATGTTATGTGTGTACTGACTGCTCCATTAGCTGGATATTTCTGCTCATTCTCCCTCTCCTTGGGCTTCCCTATTCCAAGAGACACAACAAGATGGAAAGTGGACCAATGAATAATCCCACAATGGCCGATAAGTGTTCAATGAAAGAATCAATTGATGCAGCAAACTTCTTATTTTAAGAAATTGCTTCAGCCACCCCAACCTTCAGCAACCACCACCCTGACCAGTCAGCAGCCATCAACTTCAAGGCAAGACCCTCCATCAGCAAAAAGATCACAACTTGATGAAGGCTCAGAGGATAATTAGCCATTTTAACAATATTTTAAATTAAGGCATGTCCATTTTTTTTTAGGTATAATACTATTGCTTACTTAATAGACCACAGAATGTAGTGTAAAAATAACTTTTATTAGCACTGGGAAACCAAAAAATTCATGTGACTTACTTTATTATGATATATGGTTTACTTCAATGTTCACTTTATTGTGATATTTGCTTTATTGTAGTGGTCTGGAATCAAACCCTCAATATCTCCCAAATATGCCTATACTTATTTGTGACAAAGGGAGGGTTCTATTGGGGTGAGGCTATTGGGAAATTACAGTGACATAAAAAACTCCAAAAGTAAATGAAAGATTAGAAGGCAATGTGAAATATCTCATGGGAAAAACCACTGACCTGGAAAATAGATCCAGGAGAGACAATTTAAAAATTATTGGACGACCCGAAAGCCATGATCAAAGAAAGAACCTAGAAATCACCCTTCAAGAAATTCTCAAGGAAAATTGCCCTGATGTTTTAGATCCAGAGGGCAAAATAGAGGTTGAAAGAATCCACAGATCACCTCCTGAAAAAGATCCCAAAAAGAAAACTCCCAGGAATATTATAGCCAGGTTCCAGAATCCCCAGATCAAGGAGAAAATACTACATGCAGCCAGGAAGAAACAATTTCAATATTGTGGAAACACAATCAGAATAGCCCAGGACCTGGCAGCTTCTACACTGAGAGATCAAAGGGCATGGAATATGATATTCCAGAGGGCAAAAGAGCTGGGAATGAACCCAAGGGTCACCTACCCAGCAAAACTGAGTATTTTGTTTCAGGGGAAAATATGGTCATTCAGTGGAATAGAGGACTTTCAAGCACTCTTGAGGAAAAAACCAGAATTGAATAAAAAATTTGACATCCAGACGCAAGAAGCAGGAGATGCCTGAGAAGGTAATCAGGGAAAAGAAATCAAAAGGAACTTATCAGAGTTGAACTATTTACATCCCTATATGGAAAAACAATAACTGTGACTGAGGAAATCTTTTTCACTATGAAAATAAAGGAAGAAGGGTGTATGGTCATGTGAATACATATGTGAATGTGTGTGTATATGGTTACAGTTATATATAGATAGAGGGCATAGGTTGAATTTGTTGGGAAGGGAGAATACTCAAGGGGTGAAGTTGTGAGGTGTGAGAGGAAAGTGGCAGGAGGAGATGGGGAGAGACAGGGTGGAGTAAACTATCTCATGTAGAAGAAGCAAGGGGAAGTGGTTGCAGGGGAGGGGAAAAATAGGAAGGTAAAAAGGCAAAACCACATTCTCATTGAATTTGGTTCAGGGAGAGAATGACATACATACTAAATGGGATATCTCAACCTGCAGCAGAATAGGGGGAAGGGGGATGAGAGGAGGGTTGATGGATGGGAGGGCATCCTTAGGGGGAGGGGAGGTTGGATGTACCCACTATGGAAGAGGGACAGGATCAAGTGGCGAATGAACCAGGTGGGGGGTGGGATGAGTGAGAGGGAATTATAAGCAGCCTTGTACAATATATCTACTATGATAATGTTCTGCATAGCTAGACATGTACAACATATACTGAATTACTTATCTCCCCAGAGGGAATGGGTGACAATGGAGAAAAGAAATGGATCTGAAATTCAAGGTCTTAAGATTAAATGTTTCAAATATATATAAATACTATTATTAATACTCTTTTGCTTGTAATTGGGAGATAAGATGTGCAGGCATTGGGACACAAAGATTCACCTTCCTCTAATGGAGAGGTCAAAGGAGGTGTGGGAGAGGATAGGGGAGAGAGCAGATTGGAGGAAGCGATGTCTTGTGGGACTGCTGTTCTGGGAGGGTGGGTAGGGGAAGAACAGGGGGGGAAATGATTGTAACTCAAAATCTGGCAGAAATGAATGATGTAAAACAGAAGTTAATAAAGCATTTGTTTAAATAGGAAAAAAAACTCCAAAAGCATCAATAAAACACTTTTAAAAGTAAAGATTTACCAAAAAAGAGGGGAAAAAAGATTTTCAGATTTTTGAAGTTACAGCACTGATTTATGTATATGTTAAGTAAGGTCATGCTGCTAACCCAGCATCAACAGAATCAGAGCTTCATAATCCTAGAGCTAGAAGGGACCTTCCAGACCAATGACTCACTTGAGATCCTTCAACTGAGGATATTTGTTTTGAACTACACAGAGTTAACTTAACAAACATTTGTTGACTAGAATTGAATTTTCAAGGCAACTGACTGGGGTTAAGGTCAGTGGCTGTGGAAGAGAGCAGGAGGGATAGAATCCCTAACCATGGCCTCCCAAATGTCATGCTTTAATTGATGGAGCTAGCCAGTCCTGATCTAATATGCCAACAAATAATGGCATCATCATTGACCTAAACTGATTTTCTGTGTGGATGTAAGTTGGTGATTTAGGCATAGAAGGCAGGTTGCAATGAATATTTTGGTTTTAACTCATAGTAGACAAATGTGTGTTTGCTCTTGTTGGGAAATTCATAGCCCTACCTAGGCCATTAGAGTTGACACAGAATATACTGTTTTTACATCAGTAATTGCATCTTGGGAAATAGTGATACTACCATAGCTGTCAGTAACAGATGGAACCAGGGTTTGGGATAGCTCTCAAGCAGAATAATATTGCTGCTATCTGAAATTTATAATATTTAGACAATCTTGGTTTCCAATATGTATACCAGAGTAATAAGAGGTGTTGATTGTAATGTCTCTTTCTACAATAATGTTTCTCTAAAACATAGTATAGAATATCTTGGTTCCATTATTGAGAAAGCACCAGATCATTCCCTGTGCATGAGATGCATTTTCCTGCCCCAGATTGTTACTGATTTCCTATGACCTATGTCTCCTCAGAATATGTACACAAATTGCAACAATACATGCTTCTCCATGTAATTCTTATTTTGAAAGATTTAAAAAATTTATTTAGTATTTTTATTTTCCCCCAGTTACATGTAAAAACAATTTTTAACATTCATTTTTAAAACTTTCACTTGCAAATTCTCTCCCTTTCTCCTCCCCCCCCATTTAGAAGGCAAGCAATTTGATCTAGGTTATACGTGTATAGTCATGCAAAACATTTCCATAATAATCATGATGTAGAAGAAAATACAGACAAGAAAAATGAAGTAAAAAAAGAATATACTTCAGTCTATAGTCAGATACCATCAGTTCTTTTTCTGGGGATGGATAACATTTTTCAGCGTAAGTCCTTCAGAGTTGTCTTGTATTGTTGCATTGCTGAGAACAACTAAGTCATTCACAGCTGATCATCCTACAATATTTGCTGTTACTTTGTATACAGTACATTTCATTTTGCATCAATCAGCTCATGTAAGTCTTTCCAGGTTTTTCTAAGAGCATCCTGCTTATCATTTCTTATAGCACAATAGTATTACATCATAATCACATAGCACAATTTGTTCATCCATTCTCAACTGATGGGCATCCCTCAGTTTCCACGTCTTGACACCAGAAAAGAGGTGCTATAAATATTTTTTATATATAAGTCCTTTTCCTTTTTTTTATCACTTTTGAGATACAGACCTAGTTGTGGTATTGCTAGGTCAAAGAGTATGCATGGTTTTATAGCCCTTTAGGTATAGTTCCAAATTGTTCTATAGAATGATTGAATCAGTTCACAACTCCACCAACAGTGCATTAATGTCTCACTTTTCCCACATCCCCTCCATCATTTGTCAGTTTTCTTTTCTGTCCTGTTAGTCAATCTAATAGGTATGAAGTAGTACCTCAGAATTGTTTTAATTTGCATTTCTCCAATCAATAGTGAGTTTGAGCATTTTTTTTCATATGGTTATAGATAGCTTTGATTACTTCATCTGAAAACTGTTCATATCTTTTGATCATTTATTATTTAGGGAAAGGCCCTTATTTTTATAAATGTGGTTCTCTATATGTTTGAGAAATGAGGCCTTTATCAGAGAAACTTGCTTCCAAATTTTTTAAATAATTACTATTGTTAACTGTATTTCCCTCCATCCTATTCCCCCCTCCCCTGTTTTTTAACATCCTCTCTCTCCTTTTACCCTGTCCCTCCTTTAAAGTGTTTCACTTCTGACTGTCCCTTCCCCCAATCTGCCTTCCCTTCTATCACCACTATCCCCTTTGTTTTATCTTCTTCCCCTCCTGCTTTCTTATAGGGTAAGAATGGTTTCTATACTCAATTGAGTGTATGTGATATTCCCTCTTTGAACCAATTCTGATGAAAGTAAGGTTCACTCACTCTCCCTCACCACCCCGCCTCTTCTCCTCCACTGTAAAAAGCTTTGTTTTTGCTTCTTTTATGTGAGATAATTTACCCCCATTCTACCTCTCCTCATCTCATTCTCCCAGTAAATTCTTCTCTCACCCCTTAGTTTAACTTTTTTAGATATCATCCCTTCATATTAAACTCACACCTGTGTCCTCTGTCTATATATACTCCTTCTAACTGCCCTAATAATGAGAAGGTTCATATCTTCCCATATAGGAATGTAAACAGTTTAACCTTATTAAGTCCTTTATGATTTCTCTTTCCTGTTTAGCTTTTATGCTTCTCTTGGGTCTTGTATTTGAAAGTCAAATTTTCTATTCAGCTCTGGTCTTTTCACCAAGAATACTTAAAAGGCTTCTATTTCATTGAATGTCGATTTTTTTCCCCTGAGGGATTATACTCAGTTTTTCTCTGTAGGTGATTCTTGGTTGTAATCCTAGCTTGCCCTCCAGAATATTATATTTCAAGACCTCTGATCTTTTAATGTAGAAGCTGCTAAATCTTGTTATCTTGACTGGGTCCAACATATTTGAGAAAGACCTTTCCTGCTGATCTTCTTTTATTTATTCATTCATTCATTCAATTAATTTTTTGATTTATTTTTAGTTTTCAACATTCACTTTTTATAAGATTTTGAGTTCCAGACAGAACCCACAAAATGACACAGAGTAGCTAACCTCCCGCTGAGGACAGCCCAGCAGGCTGGCAAGAAGCAGCCAGCACAGTGCTCTGGGAGCCAAGCCCAGCTCTATGGGAGCCTGAGGTTTTAGCCTCAGGGCAGCCTGACCAGCCACTGGCTGGAGGGACTTCAGATTACCAGCAGCTGTGGCAGTTTCCAGAATTATCAACCCAGAGATGCTAAGGACAAAGTGAGAGGTCAGTGCAATGTGGACTTTGGGACCTGGGAATTTGGGAGTGCCATCCGGCCTTTGCCCCTGGGGCAAGAAGCAGCAGAGGTTCCATTGCTGTGCAGCCGCCAGCCATGTGGTTGCTTCAGAACTCCTGGTCTGCAGGTCATGGGGGACCAAGAGACCAGTCTGAGGGGTAATTGCTCTTGCTTTAACCTGCTTGGATCTAGATTGCAGTCTAGGGTGGAGGTTCTGGGGTGCGTGAACAGTTTGCCAGAGCCAGTGGAGGCTTCAGAGAAGACACCCAACTAATAGCTCTTGTGAAAACCCCAGCATTTGGGATAAAGCTCCCATTTCTGTTAGTAGAGTTCTACTGTGGCAAAAGGCACAAAAGTCAAGTAATTGAATGGCAACATGAGCAAGCAAAGGAAGTCAAGCAAACAGAGCAATCCAACTTTACACTTCTGTTTTGGGGACAAAAAGGGTCAAAGCATGGAACAGGAGGAAGACAGCAAAGTCAGAACTCCTGCACCAAAAGCGTCCAAGAAAAAATATGAATTGGTTACAGACCACAGAGGAGCTTAAAAAGGATTTTGAAAATCAAATAAGAGAAGTGGAGGAAAAATTGGGAAGAGAAATGAGAATGATGCAATAAAATTATGAAATGAGAATCAACAACCTGACTGAAGAAGAAAACATCTTTAAAAATAGGCTAACTCAAATGGCAAAAGAGGCTCAAAAAGGCAATGAGGAGAAGAATGACTTAAAAAGCCTAATTTGCCAGATGGAAAAAGAATCTCAAAAGCTCACTGAAGAGAATCATTCCTTCAGAATTAGACTGGAGGGGCGGCTAGGTGGCACAGTGAATAGAGCGCCGGCCCTGGAATCAGAAGGACCTGAGTTCAGAGCCGGCCTCCAACACTTAATCCATACAAACAAAAAAACCTAGCCGTGTAACCTTGGGCAAGTTACTTAACCCCAATTGCCCTAAAGGGGCGGCTAGGTGGCGCAGTGAGTAAGAGCGCCGGCCTCGGAGTTTGGATGACCGAGATCAGATCCGGCCTCAGAAAATGAGCACCCACGCATAAATAATGACTAGCCGTGTAACCTTGAGCAAGTTACTTAACCCCAATTGCTTTAAAAAAAAAAAAAGAATTAGACTGGAGCAAATGGAAGCTAGTGAATTTATGAGAAATCAAGATACTATTAATCAGAACAAATAAACCGAAGAAATGAAAAAATAGAAGGCAATGTGAAATATCTCATTGGAAAAACCACTGACCTGGAAAAAAGATACAGGAGAGATAATTTAAAAATTATTGGACTACCTGAAAGCCATGATCAAAAAAAAAAAAAGAACCTAGAAATCATCCTTCAAGAAATTCTCAAGGAAAATTGCCCTGATGTTATAGAACTAGAGGGCAAAATAGAGGTTGAAAGAATACAGAAATCACCTCTTGAAAAAAGATCCCAAAAAGAAAACTCCTAGGAATATTATAGCCAGGTTCAGGAGTTCCCAGATCAAGGAAAAAATATTACAAGCAGCCAACAAGAAACAATTTCAATATTGTGGAAACACAATCAGGATAACACAGGATCTGGCAGCTTCTACACTGAGGGATCGAAGGGCTTGGAATATGATATTCTGGAGGGCAAAGGAGATGAGATTAAAACTGAGAATCACCTACCCAGCAAAACTGAGTATCATGTTTCAGGGGAAAAATTGTCATTCAGTGGAATAGAGGACTTTCAAGCATTCTTGATGAAAAAACTAGAGTTGAATAGAAAATTTGACATTCAGATATGAGAAGCATGAGAAGGTAAACAGGGAAAATAAATCATAAGGAACTTATCAAAGTTGAACTACTTACATTCCTACATGGAAAAACAATAATTGTAACTTATGAAACTTTTCTCAATATGAGAATAGTTGAGGGGAATAGAAACATATATATATATCTATATCTATATCTATATATATCTATATCTATATCTATATAAGAGGGTATGTGGGCATATGAATACATATGTGAGTGTGTGTATATATGTCTACAGGTCTACATAGACAGAGGGCACAGGATAAATTTAATAGGAAGGGATGATACTTAAAAGGTGAAATTAATAGGTGAGAGAGGAATATAATGAGAAGAGATGGGGAGACAGGGTAGGGTAAATTATCTCATATAGAAGAGGCAAGGGAAAATTGTTACAATGGAGGGTAAGAACAGGAAAGCAAAAGGGAATGAGTCAACCTTATTCTCATTGAATTTGGCTTAGGGAGGGAATGACATACACACTAAACAGGGTATCTCACTGTATAGGAGAGTAGAAGGGAAGGAGAAGAGAGGGGGGATAATGGAAGAGAGGGCAGAATGGGAGGGGGAAGGGAAGTTTGAAGGTGCCCACTTTTGAAAAGGGACAAAGTAGAGAATAGAGCAAGTGGGGGGGGGTGGGATAGGATGGAGGGAAATATAGCCAGTCTTTCTTTTTTTTCATAGTATTTATATATTTTTTTTAAATTTGATTTTAAAAGTAAGATAGGCAACTCAGTATATACTGTACATGTGTAGCTATGCAAAACATTACCATAGTAGATGTATTGTAAAAGACTGACTATATTTCCCTCCCTCCTATCCCACCTCCCACCTGGTCCACTCTCCACTTTGGTCCTGTCCCTTTTCACAAGTGGGTGCTTCCAATTCCCCCCACCCCAGCCTGCCCTCCCTTCCATTATCCCCCTCCTCATTCCCTTCTTCCCTGCTCTCCAAATTCAATGAGAATGAGATTTTGCCTTTTTGCCTTCCTGTTCTTCCCCTCCCTTGTAACCAGTTTCCCTTGCTTCTTCTATATGAGATAGTTCACCCCATTAGGTCTCTCCCCATCTCCTCTCATTATATTCCCCCATCACCTCTTAATTTCACCTTTTAAGTATCAGTCCTTCCTATTAAATTCGACCTGTGCCCTCTATCTATGTATACCTGAAAACATATATACACACATTCACATATGTATTCATATGTCCATATACCCTTCTACAACTATTTTCATACTGAGAAGTTTCATCAGTTACAGTTATCGTTTTTCCCTATAGGAATGTGAATAGTTCAACTGTGATAAATTCATAGTGATTTCTTTTCCCTGTTTACATTTTTTTAAACAAATGCTTTATTAACTTCTGTTTTACATCATTCATTTCCGCCAGATTTTGAGTTACAATCATTTTCCCCCCATTATTCCCCTACCCAACCTCCCAGAATAGCAATCCCACAAGATATAGCTTCTCCAATCTTTTCTCTCCCATACCTTCTCCCATACCCCCTTCGACTTTTCCATTAGAGGTAGGTGAATCTTTGTGTCCCAATGCCTGCACATCTTATCTCCCAATTATAAGCAAAAGAGTATTAATAATAGTATTTATATATATATTTGAAACATTTAATGTTACGACCTTGAATTTCAGATCCATTTCCTTCCTCCCTTGTCACCCATTCCCTCTGGGGAGATAAGTAATTCAGTATATGTTGTACATGTCTAGCTATGCAAAACATTATCATAGTAGATATATTGTACAAGGCTGCTTATAATTCCCTCCCACTCATCCCACCCCCCACCTGGTTCATTCCCTACATGATCCTGTCCCTCTTCTATAGTGGGTACTTCCAACCTCCCCTCCCCCCAAGGATGCCCTCCCATCCATCATCCCTCCTCTCATCCCCTTCCCTCTATTCTGCTGCAGGTTGAGATATCCCATTTAGTATGTATGTCATTCTCTCCCTGAACCAAATTCAATGAGAATGTGGATTTGCCTTTTTTTTTGCCTTCCTATTCTCCCCCTCCTTTGCAACCACTTCCCCTTGCTTCTTCTACATGAGATAGTTTACCCTACCCTGTCTTTCCCCATCTCCTCTTGCCACTTTCCTCTCTCACCTCATAATTTCATCCCTTGAGTATTCTCCCTTCCCAACAAATTCAACCTATGCCCTCTATCCATATACATACACATTCACATATGTATTCATATGACCACACCCCCTTCTTCCATTATTTTCATAGTGAGAAAGATATCATCACTCACAGTTATTGTTTTTCCATATAAGAATGTAAATAGTTCAACTTTGATAAGTTCCTTTTGATTTCTTTTCCCTGATTACCTTCTCAGGCATCTCTTGCTTCTTGTGTCTGGATGTCAAATTTTCTATTCAATTCTGGTTTTTCCTCAAGAATGCTTGAAAGTCCTCTATTCCACTGAATGACCATATTTTCCCCTGAAACAAAATACTCAGTTTTGCTGGGTAGGTGACCCTTGGGTTCATTCCCAGTTCTTTTGCCCTCTGGAATATCATATTCCATGCCCTTAGATCCCTCAGTGTAGAAGCTGCAAGGTCCTGTGCTATTCTGACTGTGTTTCCACAATATTGAAATTGTTTCTTCCTGGCTGCTTGTAGTATTTTCTCCTTGATCTGGGGATTCTGGAACCTGGCTATAATATTCCTGGGAGTTTTCTTTTTGGGATCTTTTCAGGAGGTGATCTGTGGATTCTTTCAACCTCTATTTTGCCCTCTGATCTAAAACATCAGGGCAGTTTTCCTTGAGAATTTCTTGAAGGGTGATTTCTAGGTTCTTTCTTTGATCATGGCTTTCAGGTAGTCCAATAATTTTTAAATTGTCTCTCCTGGATCTATTTTCCAGGTCAGTGGTTTTTCCCATGAGATATTTCACATTGCCTTCTAATCTTTCGTTTGTTTGGATCTGCTTAACAGCATCTTGATTTCTCATAAAGTCACTAGCTTCCATTTGCTCCAGTCTAACTCTGAAGGAATGAATATCCTCAGTGAACTTTTGAGATTCTTTTTCCATCTGGCAAATTAGACTTTTTAAGGCATTCTTCTCCTCATTGCCCTTTTGGGCCTCCTTTGCCATTTGAGTTAGTCTATTTTTTAAGGTGTTGTTTTCCTCAGTCAGGCTGTTGACCCTCATTTCATACTTTTCCTGCATCCTTCTCATTTCTCTTTCCAATTTTTCCTCCACTTCTCTTATTTGATTTTTAAAGTCCTTCTTAAGGTCCTCTATGGCCTGCAACCCGCTCATGTTTTCCCCTGGGGCTTTTGGAGCAGGACTTCTGACCTCACAGTCCTTTTCCTGCTCTATGCCCCCAAAATAGGAGTCTAGGGTTGCATTTTTATGTTTCCTTTGCCTTGGCATGTTGCCACTTGATTACCGGACTTTTGGGCTTGTTGCCATACTATGGCTTTAATAGAGGAATTTTAGATAGAGGAATTTTCATCCCGAACGTGTGGGGGGCAACTTCCGTTTCTGGCAAGCTGTAAACCCACCCACGACTTCCACCCTAGATCACAATCTAGATCCAGGGAGGTTAAAGCAAGAGCGATTACCCCCCCAAGATTGATCGCTGTATCTCCCTACAATTAATTACAGGCCAGGAGCTGGAGCTGCCTCTGAAAACTACAAAATGGCATGTCTCCTCAGTGGCTTTTAGCCCCCAGGGGAGGGAGCTGACGCATTCCCCCAAATACAGGTCCCAAAGTCCATAGGACACTAACCTCCTACTTTGTCCTAGGCATGTCTATGTTGATAATTCTGGAGTTGCCAAGGCTGCTGGTGTTCTGGGGTTCCTCCAGCCGGCTGCTGGCCCTGCCGCCCTGGGGCTAAAACCTCGGCTCACGGGGACCTGGGCTCCGCTTGGCTCCGCTCCCTGCACTCTGCGCATTGCACGCTGCTGGCTCCCAGAGTGCTGCGCTGGTCCTTCCTGTAGGGCTGCTGAGCTGTCCTCAGCGGGAGGTTAGCTTCTCTGTGTCGTTCTGTGGGTACTGGGGCTCCAGAAGTTTTTCAGAGTCCCCTTTTACATAGTTTGGGGGGAATCTGGGGGCAGAGTGGCTTGGATGAGCTGTTTCTACTCTTCCATCTTGGCTCCACCCTTCCCCTGTTTACATTTTCAAGCATCTCTTGCTTCTTATATCTGAATGCCAAATTTTCTATTCAACTCTGGTTTTTTCCTCAGGAATGCTTGAAAGTCCTCTATTCCACTGAATGACCATATTTCCCCCTGAAACAGGATACTCAGTTTTGCTGGGTAGGTCATTCTCAGTTTTAATCCCAGCTCCCTTGCCCTCAGGAATATCATATTCCATGCCCTTTGATCCTTCAGTGTAGAAGCTGCCAGATTCTGTGTTATCCTGATTGTGTTTCCACAATATTGAAATTGTTTCTTATTAGCTGCTTGTAATATTCTCTCCTTGATCTGGGGATTCTGGAACCTGGCTACAATATTCCTAGGAATTTTCTTTTTGGGATCTTTTTCAGGAGGTGATTTGTGGATTCTTTCAACCTCCATTTTGCCCTCTGGTTCTAAAACATCAGGGCAATTTTCCTTGAGAATTTCTTAAAGGATGATTTCTAGGTTCTTTTTTTTTTTTTTTGATCATGGTTTTCAGGTAGTCCAATAATTTTTAGATTGTCTCTCCTGGATCTATTTTCCAGGTCAGTGGTTTTTTCCATGAGATATTTCACATTGCCTTATATTCTTTCATTTGTTTGGATCTGCTTAATACCATCTTGATTTCTCAAAAAGTCACTAGCTTCCATTCTGAAGGAATGATTCTCCTCAGTGAGCTTTTGAGATTCTTTTTCCATCTGGCAAATTCAGCTTTTTTAGGGATTCTTCTCCTCATTGCCTTTTTGAGCCTCTTTTGATATTTGAGTTAGTCTATTTTTTAAGGTGTTATTTTCCTCAGTCAGGCTGTTGACTCTCATTTCATACTTTTCTTGCATCTTTCTCATTTCTCTTCCCAATTTTTCTCCCACTTCTATTATCTGCTCCTTAAGGTCCTCTATGGCCTGTAGCAAGCTTGTATTTTCATTTGGGCTTTTGGTGCAGGAGTTCTGACCTCACAGTCCTCCTGTTCCATGCTTCGATCCTCTTTGCCCCCAAAATAGGAGTCTAATGTTGAATTTTTCTGTTTATTTTGTTTCCTTTGCCTAGGTATGTTGCCACTTAATTACTTGACTTTTGGGCTTGTTGCCACAGTAGGACTCTGCCACCAGCCAGGGGAGCTTCCATCCTAAATGCTGGGGTTTTCTCAACTTCTGGAGGTATTAGTTGGGTGGCCTCTGTGAAGCCTCCACACACTCTGGCAAGCTGGTCACACACCCCAAGACCTCCAACCCAGACTGCAATCCAGATCCAATAAGGGTAAAGCAAGAGCGATTACCCCTCAGACTGATCGCTGGATCCCCCTACAGTTTGCAGGCCAGGAGCTCAAGGTGCAACATCGCAATGTGGCGCAAGCTGCACAGGCTCCTCGGCTTCTCTCACCCAGGGGAAAGAGGCCACACACTCTCCCAACCAGTCCCAAAGTCCATAGGGCACTGACTTCTCACTTTGTCCTAGGCATCTATGTGTTGATAATTCTGGAAATGCCACAGCTGCTAGTGTTCTGGGTTCCTTCCAGCTGGCTGCTAGTTTAGCCACCCTGGGGCTAAAACCTCCAACTCACATGGGCCTGGGCTCAGTTGGTTCCCTGGCTGCTCCCTGTCGGGCTGCCAGGCTGTCCTCAGAGGAAGGTTAGCTTCTCTGTGTCATTTTGTGGGTTCTGGAGCTCTATAGCCAGTCTTTCACAATATATTCACTATGGGAATGTTTTGCATAGCTACACATATACAACCTATATTGAATTACTTATCTTCCCAGTGAGGGTGGGTAACAAGGGAGGAAAGGAAAGAATCTGGAATCCAACATTTTAAAATCAAATATTTAAAAATATATACATATTCTTATTATTATTTTACATGTAACTAGGAAATGAGATATATAGGCACTGGGGCATAGAGATCCCCTGTGCTCTACTGGAAAGTTGGAGGGGGAATGGGGGAAGATATGGGAGAGAGCAGATTGGAGGAGGGGATATTCGGTGACATCGCTGTTTTGGGGTGGTGGCTGGGGAAAATGGGGGGGAAATTTGTAACTCAAAATCTTGTGGAAATGAATTTTGTAAACTAAAAAATAAAAAAGTGGAAAATTTAAAAAAAAAGTAAAAGAAAAAGATTTCGAGTTCCAAATCTTTCCCCTTCCTTCTGTTCCCCCCTCCCCAAGATAGTATGTAATCTGATATAGACTATACATGTACAATCATATTAAATGTATTTCCATATCAGTCATGTTGTGAGAGAGTTAGAACAAAAGGCGAAAAAAGAGAAAATAGTATGCTTCAATCTGCATTTATACTGCATAGATCTTTCACTGAATGTGGATAGCATTTTCCATCATGAGTCTTTTGGAATTTTCTTGGATCATTATATTGCTGAGAAGAGCTAAGTCTATCAAAGTTGGTCAGCATACAATGTTGCTGTTACTGTGTACAGTGTTCTACTGGATCTGTTCACTTCACTCAGCATCAGTTCATTTAAGACATTCCAGGTTTTTCTGATGTCCATTGGCTCATCATTTATTATAAAACGATAGTATTTCATCCCCTTTGTATACCACAACTTGTTGAGCCATTCACTAATTGATGGGCATCCCCTCAATTTCCTTCTTCACAACCACAAAAAGAGCTACTGTAAATAATTTTGTACACGTGGGTTCTTTTCCCTTTTTTATGATCTCTTTGGGATACAGACCTAGTAGTGGTATTGCTGGATCAAAGGGTATTCATATTTTTATAGCCTTTTGGGCATAGTTCCAAATTACTCTACAAAATGATTGGATCAGTCCACAATTCCACCAACAATACATTGGTGTTCCAATTTTTCCACATCTTCTGCATTTCAAATTTTCCTTTTTTGTCATATTAGCCAATCTAATAGGTGTGATGTGGAACCTCTTCTTTGTTTTAATTTCCATTTCTCTAATCACTGGTGATTTAGAGCATTTTTTCATGTAAGTATAGATAGGTTTAATTTCTTCATCTGAAAACTGCCTATTTGTACCATTTCACCATTTATCAATTGGGTTATATTCTTTTAAATCTGACTCAGTTCTCTATATATTGTAGAAATGAGGCCTTTATCAGAGATACTGGTTGTAAAAATTGTTTCCCAGATTTCTGCTTCCCTTTTAATCTTGGTTGCAAGGGCTTTGTTTGTGCAAAAACTTTTAAATTTAATGTAATCAAAATTATCCATTTTCCATTTCATAATCTCTATCTCTTGTTTTGTCATAAATTCTTCCCTTCTCCATAGATCTGACAGGTAAACTATTCCTTGCTCCCCTAATTTGCTTATGTTATCAACCTTTATGTCTAAATCATGTATCCATTTTGATCTTATCTTGGCATACTGTGTAAAATGTTGGTCTATACCTAGTTTCTGCCATACTATTTTCAAGTTTCCCAATAGTTTTTGTCAACTAATGAGTTCTTATCTCAGAAGTTGGAGACTTTGGGTTCATCAAACAGTAAATTACTGTTGCCAGTGACTACTATGTCTTGTGCACCTAACCTATTCCACTGATCCACCATTCTATATCTTAGCCAGTACCAAATAGTTGTGATGGTTGCTGCTTTTATAATGCAGTTTTAAATCTATTATGGCTAGACCACCTTTGCTTGCATTCTTTTTTTTAATTCCGTTGATATTCTGGACATTTTCCTGCTAACCTTCTAAGTTGTCTTTAGAATCTGTGGACTGAGAGGTCAGGAAACCATTGCTGCCACTTATTCAGTTGCCCCGAGACCTGCTCCTGGTTTTGGGAGGCCTAGACTGAGCTGGTTTGATCTGAGCTGGACTGTGCTTCTGTTTTACCCTGGTGCAACTGACCTTTCCTGCTGACTGTCTACGTTGTCTTGAGCTGCAATATTGTTTCACTCTTTCTTTTTGTGGGTTCTGCTGCTCTAGAATTTGCTGAGAGTCATTATTTAAAAGTGTTTTGATGGGTTATGGGGAGAACTCAGATAAGTCCCTGCCTTTACTCTGCCATCTTAGCTCCACCTTCCCCCCCTATATAATTCTTAAAGAAGGTACTTTACTGTGATATCTCTCTTCTTTCTTAACTCCTCTGCCATTTTGTTGTTGTTCAGTTGTTTCAGTTGTGTCTGACTCTTTGTGACTCCCTTTGAGGTATTCTTGGCAAGGATACTGGAGTGGTTTGCCCTTTCCTTCTCCAAATCATTTTATAAATGAGGAAACTGAGACCAACAGGGTTAAGTGACTTACATGGGGTCCAACAGCTCGCAAGTGTCTAAGGCCAGATTTAAACTCAGTAAGATGAGTCTTCCTGTCTCCAGGCCTGGCACTTTATACACTGTGTCAACATGCCTTTTGTTGAATTTTAAATAATGAGTTTCTATTTTACCTGAGAGGTGATAAAAAGCCACTTGAGGGTCTTAGGGGTAGGTGAGTAACATGTCCACAATTTCTACTCATTCTAATTGGAACCCCAGGGTTATGCTCCATATATGATTTTCACCTTCACTTTACAGTTTGTAGAATTTTTGTTGTTTGTTTGTTTTTTAGAACTAACACATGAAGCTGTTTATTTCCTTCTGGCTTTCCTCTTCCCCATCTCTACTTTCCTATGTAGTGCAATAGACTTCAGAAAATGTCTTTAATTTCCTAGTAGAGAGTATCACCTACTGTTATGGGAATGGGAATCTAAGATCTTCCCTGCCCCTTGGCACTTTGATAGATTTAAGTGACTTTAAGAACCTTCCCTGATTTGAAAATATACTCTATCCCCTAATAGGCTGAATGTGGTCACAAGGAGCCTGTGGTGGGAAGCTTTTTTCAGGAATTCCCACACCTTGTTACTTTGTGATTGGGCAGTGGTTCAAGAGGGTTGTTACATTCTCTGAGCCAGGAGAAGGCTATATATATATCCTGATGTGAGGTTTTGTATTGGGGCTCATTTCTGAAAGAGTTGTGTGATTTGACCAGATAAGATTCTAGGCGGTCGTTGAGCCCCCTCCCAAACCCCCTGGGTTTGAAAACCCAGATGTTGGTGCTTCTCTGGTAACTGACTAGGTATGGATGTAATGGTCAGACAGTTGGAAGCCTGTCTGCTGATCTGTTTCTCTGTCTGCTTGTAACTTCTGCTTGTAACTTGTTTGTATTCTCTGAAGTTCAGGGTGCTGACTTTTTCCCTGAACTAGGTAAATGATATATGTTTGATTGATTAAAGTAAGATTATTAACCCATTTTGAGTTGCTTTCCTTTAGAAAAGCAGATCTAAGAACCTGTGTTGGCAGCCACCCTGGGGATGCTAGAGTGCTTGCTGCTACACCTACTAGAAGAGATACTACAAAGAAGATATAAATGTAGATCTCTACAGCATCACCTAAGCTCTCAACACTGGAACAAACTCAAGAAGAATCAAAAGAATAAAAGGAAACCAAGCCCAGAGACACTATATCAAGTCAATTTGAACTTTACAAGACTAGTCTCCAGCAGAAAAACGAAGGCAGCACTAGCCGATAATGGGAGGCCAGGGCAAATGAAATGACCCATGTTGGCTCCAGGTGACTGATGTTGAAACCCACTTACTCTCTGATGAGAGATGGAGGAGTATAGGTGGATAACTTTACACCCTCTGTCAATTTCATTGCTCTATCATTGGGGTTTACTTAACTGTCTTGTTTTGGTTTTCTTTAGAAAGGGCAAGTTGGGAAGTGATTGTTGTGTTGAAAATAAACAAATTAAATCAACATTTAATTCTTTTAACAAAATATGCAGGATGTCACAAAGGAAGACAGAGAAAAGGAATAATGTTCAAAGTTAAAAACCAGCAAATAGAAATTTTCACCTTAAATTTGGTTCCACTATCATCAAAACATTTGTTCCAAATGTTTGAAACTGTAGGTGACAGTGTAGGAAAATTGCGATAAGTTGTTAAAATACTCATAAGGTGTATTTGTTTCACAATAAAATGAATTTTCTAAAAATACCTGATAGATTTACTTTGCAACACAATCTCTTAAAATGATAGGTCATAGGAGATTTTGCAAAGAAGAGGCTCACCTCTGAGTAATACCTGATTACCTCCAGTACCCAGAATGAAATCTTGCCTCAATATTCACATGTAGATCTTAGTAAATAGCCCTTATGCAATGGTATCCAACTTTTAAAAAATTTTATTACTATGTGATGCAAGAAATATATTTGTCTCATATGTTGACAAGCATTAGAGAAAAACAAAATAGACTCTAGCCTCAAGAAGCTTCAATCTATTGAAAGGCAACAACACAGTTAAGTAAATACCCAAAGTGGGAGAAGTTGCTAACATTTGGTCATAGGAAGGAAGGTTTCATAGGCAAGGTGGCACCTTGACCTGAATTTTGAAAGGAGATAAGGAAAGACAAGTCATCAGGAGGAAGTATATTATGGTTATGGGGAGGTGCTAAAGAGAATATTGATTTTGGCAAACAGGCAGGAGGCTAATTTGATTAGAACACAAAATGTGTGGAAAGAAATAATATAAAATAAGCCTGGAAAAGTAGGTTGGAGACAGATTGTGATGTCTTAAATAACAAGTGAGTTTTAAATAATGAGTCTCTGTTTTAACTGAGAGGTGATAAAAAGCCACTTGAGGGTCTTGGGGGTAGGTGAGTAACATGGCCAGACACATATGTTAGGAAGATTATTTTGAAAGCATGTTTGGTGAATAGATCAGAGAGATGAAGAAATGGAAGCAGAAAAACCAATCTGATAAAATTTGATGACTGCTATGCTGTTAATAATAGAAAGGAAAGGAGCACTTCATATAGTGTTTCTTCTGCTTTAGCTCTATTTTCATGCTAAAATGATAGGTCTGAGCAGAGGCAATATGAGGAAAACATTGCAAGACAGCACCAGATAGCAAGACAGAAAGCACTTGGGTTTGAATGTCTCTTTTGAGCTCCTGTGACTGTGGGCTAGGTAATTCAATTTTCTGAATTTTAGCTTAAAAGATAACAGTATTTATACCACCTTCATTTATTGTAAGGGAGGCACTTATAAACCTTATAGACTAACATAGTACTTTCCAACATAGTCAGTTAAAATGAAACAAAGATAGGTTGTAGGTTTGCAAATGGGAGATTTACCTATGAAGACTATCTAATTACTCCAATACCTAGAAATAAATTCAGCCCCCAAATACTCATGTACAAATCTTAGCGAAATCAGGATCGGGTCTGTGCAATCTTTCTATAATTATTTCTCTATCTGAGAGTTATTATTAGCTACTCAGTATATTGCAGAAAACAGCTTTCTACTGTTTCTTTCTCATTGGGAGTTATTGGTTTCTAATAATAAGCATTTGACTCTGGATAATTTATGGTAAATCCACATAACCAGTCACTTTCCAGGTTCATTGCACAGAAGCCCTTTGTAGATTCATTTGCTAATAAGGAGTTTCTGTCCATGTTTATGATGCTGTCTTCACTTTGTCACTTTGCTCTTCCTCTTCTTCTTGTGAGGGTGTTTCTTCCTTTCACAAATATTTCCTTTTGTATTTTTCTTGTTCTTTTGCATTTTCATCCATGTCTTAAGAGTGTGATTATGTGGGCTGACACAAAATTTTCGATGATGAATATGGAGGCTGCCAGAAATAAAATGGTGGGGAAGGAAGAAGACTTTTAGGAAACATAAATAATTGAAAAAATTGTGTAATGATTACTCTTATACTCCCTTTTAAATACAACATGTTCTCTAAGACTTGGTTTTATATAGCAAGGCTAAACCCATAGTACAACTTAGTTTGTGACCTTCTCCTGCCCAAGAATGAGACATGAGAATGAGAATACAGGCAGTGAGACAAGATGAGAAATGCAATTCTTTCTCAGGCAACAGGGGATGAAGGCCTCCACTTTATCACAGGAATAAGTAGTGCTCTAGTTGCCACCTTAGAGATGCTGAATAGAGCACTGGCCCTGGAGTCAGGAGGATGTGAGTTCAAATATGACCTCAGACACTTAACACTTACTAGCTGTGTGACCTTGGGCAAGTCATTTAACCCCAATTGCCTTGCCTTCCCCCCTCTAAAAACCAAAAACAAAAACCAAATGCCATATAATAGCACCCCAAACCTTACTAAAGGGGATTTGTGATTAAATAGATGATTTTTTTTTAAAAGAAACCAAAATATTTTACTATCTATTCAGGAGTGGGTAATCTGCAACCTTGAGGCCACATGTGGCCCTCTAGGTCCTCAAGTATGACCCTTTGATTGAATCCAAACTTCATTAAACAAATCCCCTTAAAAAAGGATTTATTCTGTAAAACTTGGACTCAGTCAAAAGGCCACACATAGAAGGTCACACGTGGCCTCAAATTCCCTACTCCTGAGTTCTATAGAGTCTTATAGACTAATATTTATTCTTCAAAACAGATTTCCTTCCCTGGAGATCTCTATAAATAAATAAAACGCCCAGTCAGGTTTCAAGAAAGAGGTCGAGAAATAGAAAAGATTGACATTTCTTGGTTCAGATTCTCTCTTCTAGGTTTTGCTGGTTCAGGTTCTATCTCTTCATAGACAGGTAGGTTTAGAATTGTAAGAAAGACAAGAAGTTACCTGCTCTGCTGCCTCATTTTCAGATGAGGAAACTGAGGCCCAGGGAGTTTAATGAAATCTTGTTCAGAGTCACTTAGTGGTAAAGCCAGGATTTCAACCCAAACTCTGACATTGGATATGTTCTTTCAGCTGTACTAAACTGCTAGACATATTGCCGTGTCTTTCCTTGGCTATACTTAAGGAGTAAGATGAACTCTTTTAGGGGAATAAAATACTTTTCATCACCCTAAAGATACAGCAACACTTGAGAGGGGCAGGAAAAGTCGAGAGAACTGCATGTTGAAGGGAAGCTAGCATAGAAATCTCAGTGAAGCTGTTTATGTGCCTGTGGATCAATGAAGCCACTTTCCCTTTGTCATGGGCAAAGTTATCTTCTCCCAGGTCCAAATCCTTACTTCTCCATCCAGACATTTGCTTAACTTGTAGATAAGAATAGGGATTGGGAGGACCAGTGACAGGTGGAAGCTATTTTCCTCTCCTATGTCAGGAAGGTGTGACTATACTGCATCCCAATGATCTTCTCAGTGGTATAGGCAATTTCTCTAGAAGAGCACTCTTGTTTTGGTTTTTCAGTGGTGGGGTTTTTTTATTTTGTGTGTTTTTTTTTTCTGATGAGTACAATGTATGTTTGTGAATAGAGAATTGAGTTGTAATAGATAAAGAATGTGAAGGATATGTATTTTTTAATAGGACAGAGATATAACAGGATATGTTCAGACTTTCTACTTGCTTTGACATTGTATGAAGCCTCATTGACACTCACATGACAGCTGGTAGGTGACACATTCCATCAACTCTTTGAATGTGACATCTTTTCACTTTTGCTAAAACTCTTCTAGAAATCTGATGGGACACTTCTGTGCAACAGTTGGGAGCTTCAGGGAGAATGGCTAAAAAAATAAAAGAAGGGGAATGTTCAGACTTTGCATCCCATATACCCTTTACCTGTTTCCAGTGGAAGTTTCCCTGAGCTTCATTTTTTTCAACCTATAAAATGAAGGGGTTGAAATAGAAATCAGAGGTAACCTGGGGGACATGAACTTGTAAAGATATTTTGATAATTGTATTTCAATATAATTGGTTTCCTTTGTAAACCCTATGTACTTTAATTTATGCATTTAAAATATTATTCTGAGAAGGGGTCCATAGATTTCACCACATTTCACCAGGGGTCCATGATACCAAAAAGGTTAAGAATCCCTATACTATATGATCATTGAGTTCCTTTCCAGCTCTAATGTTCTCTGAGTTGAATGCTAAAGAGAGCACAAAGACAGTGTCAATCCAACCCTCATCAAACCACAAACATTTACTGAATTCTTTCTGCATATTAAAATGTATGCAGTATAAACTTGATCTCTGCCCCTCAAGGAATTTACAACCTTGTTGGAGAATTAAACATTCACACATGAAAAATTAGATAGCAATACAGAGCTAACCAATGGTATAATATGTAATTAGAAGAGAATCAGTACCTGACTCTGTGAAAATCCCTTGCCCATTCTATGCATGATTCCATGTTCTTGTCCCTATGTAGTTCAGCTCTATTCTGCCACAGTCTTTGTCAGTCAATTAATCAACAATAATGTCTTAAGCAGACACTATATACCTGAGAATGTGCTAGGTCCTGAGAATAGAAAAAATAATTCCTGTCCTCAAGAGGTTTACTTTCTATAGGGGGAAATGATATATACACCTATATATAAAATTTTAAGATATATACAAAATAAATGCAAGTTATTTTATGGAGGGGGAGATACAAGTAACTTGAGGGGGTGGTCTAGAAAGGCTTCATTTGGAATTGAAGATGGTACTTGATCTGAGTTTTTTTCCTTTCAATTCATTTATTTATTTTTAGTTTTCAACATTCATTTCCACAAGATCTGAGTTACAAATTTTCTCCCTATCTTTCCCCTACCCCCACATCAAGATAGCAAGCTACTGAATACCCTTTCCCCCATCTGTTCTCTCTTATATTCTCCCCCACCCCCCTTAATTTTCTAGTAGGCCAAGATGGATTTCTATACCCCAGTGCCTGTTTATCTTATTTCCCAGTTGCATGTAAAAAACCCAATTTTTTAAACATTTGTTTTTAAAATTTTGATTTCCAGATTCTTTCCCTTTTTCCCTCCTTGCCCACCCCCACTGGGAAGACATATAATTCAATATTGGTTTTACATGTGTAATTATGCAGAATGTTTCCATAGTGTGAAAGACTATTTCCCTCCATCCTATCCTGCCCCTCTATTTATTCTGTTTTCTCCTTTGACCCTGTCCCTTTACAAAAGTGTTTGCTTCTAACTACCCTCTACCCCAATCTACCCTCCCTTCTCTCATCTCCCCTCTTATCTCCTTCCCCCTTATTTTCCTGTAGGGTAAGACACCCAATTGAGTGTGTATATTATTCCCTCCTTAAGTTAAATTCAATGAGAGTAAGGTTAACCCATTTCCTTTCACCTTCCTGCTCTTCCCCTCCATTGTAACAGTTTTCTCTTGCCTCTTTTATTTTTTATTTTATTTTTTAAGCAATTGGGGTTAAGTAACTTGCTCAAGGTTACACGGCCAATCATTACTTATGTGGAGGTGCTCATTTTCTGAGGCCAGATACGATCTTGGGTCATCCCAATTCTGGGCCAGCGCTCTTACTCACTTCACCACCTAGCCTCCCCAGTCTCTTGCCTCTTTTATATGAGATAATTTCCCCTATTCTATATTTCCCTTTCTCCTTCTCCCAATATATTCCTCTCTTACTCCTTAATTTTATTTTTTAGATATCATCCTTCATATTCTACTCTCCCTGTGCCCAATCTCTCTCTCTCTCTCTCTCTCTCTCTCTCTCTCTCTCTCTCTCTCTCAGCATATATATTCCCTTCAACTATTCTCATGCTGAAAAAAGTTTCATAAGTTACAATTTGTAAGGATCCTGCCTTACTGGGCTGACGCCAAGCTTACCTCTCCAGTTGCCTCTATGACTCTCCAATCTCCTCCACGATTCTGGTCGCCCCACTACAACCTCTGGTCACCCCACTATGACCCCTCGGAGAGTCCCCTTCCGGTCACCCTACTACGACCTCTGGTTCACCCCCACAAACCCCTCAGGGGAGCCTGCTTCTCTGGAACAGACAAAGGAGTCTTGACACCAAGATGTAATGTATCTTGCCGTTTAATCTCTTTCTTGTTCACAATCCCCTCTTCTCTCTCTCCTCCTCTTTCACCTCACCTCCCTCCTTTTATCTCCTTTTCCCCCGACCCTGTTCCCCCACGTGCCTCAGCAGCAGGCTCCTCACAGGAGGGGAGTGCTCCCCTGTTAGCAGTGTGTGCTCAATACCCCGTAATCCTTGAACCTGTGTTGGTTGCGGGGGGACACACACACAGGTGCTCTAACCCAGTCTGAGTTGCCTGTCATTTGCCTGAGTTCTCCGTGAGTTCTCAGAGTTCGGATAAAGTCTTAAAGGGCCCTAAAAACAATTATCTTTTTTCCATGTAGGAATATAAATAGTTCAACTTTAATAAGTTCCTTATGATTTCTTTTTCCTGTTTACCTTCTTATGCTTCTTGTATTTGAAAGTGAAATTTTCTGTTCAGCTCTGGTCTTTTCATCAAGAATGTCTGAAAGTCCTCTATTTCATTGAATGACCGACCATATTTTGCCCTGAAGCATTGTACTCAATTTTGCTGGATAGGTGATTTTTGGTTTTAATCCTAGCTCCTTTGACCTCCGGAATATCATATTCCAAGCCCTTCAGTCCCTTAATGTAGAAGCTGCTAGATCTTGTGTTTATCCTGATTGTGTTTCCACAATACTCAAGTTGTTTCTTCCTGACTGATTGTAATATTTTCTCCTTGACCTTGAAACTCTGGAATTTAGCTATAATATTCCTAGGAGTTTTCTTTTTGGGATCTTTTTCAAGAGGTGATTGATGAATTCTTTCCATTTCTATTTTGCCCTCTGGTTCTAGAATATCAGGGCATTTATCCTTGAGAATTTCTTGAAGAATGATTTCTAGGCTCTTTTTTTGATCATGACTTTCAGGTAGTCCAATAATTTTTAAATGATCTCTCCTGGATCTATTTTCCAGGTCAGTGGTTTTTCCAATGAGATATTTCACATTGCCTTCTATTTTTTCATTTGTTTGGATCTGTTTTATATTATCTTGATTTCTCATAAAGTCATTAGCTTCTAATTGCTCCAATCTAATTTTGAAGGAATTATTCTCTTCAGTGAGTTTTTGAAGTTCCTTTTCTATCTGGCCAATTCAACTTTTTAAGGCATTCTTCTCCTCATTGACTTTTTGGGCCTCTTTTGACATTTGAGTCAGTCTATTCTTTTTTTTTTTTTTTTTTTTAATTTAAACAAATACTTTATTAACTTCTGTTTTACATCATTCATTTCCGCCAGATTTTGAGTTACAATCATTTTCCCCCCATTATTCCCCTACCCAACCTCCCAGAATAGCAGTCCCACAAGATATCGCTTCCTCCAATCTGCTCTCTCCCATACCTTCTCCCATACCCCCATCGACTTTTCCATTAGAGGAAGATGAATCTTTGTGTCCCAATGCCTGCACATCTTATATCCCAATTATAGGCAAAAGAGTATTAATAATAGTATTTATATATATATTTGAAACATTTAATGTTACGACCTTGAATTTCAGATCCATTTCCTTCCTCCCTTGTCACCCAGTCCTTCTTGGGATATAAGTAATTAAGTATATGTTGTACATGTCTAGCTATGCAAAACATTATCATAGTAGATATATTGTACAAGGCTGCTTATAATTCCCTCCCACTCATCCCACCCCCACCTGGTCCATTCCCTACATGTTCCTGTCCCTCTTCTATAGTGGGTACTTCCAACCTCCCCTCACCCCAAGGATGCCCTCCCATCCATCATCCCTCCTCTCATCCCCCTTCCCCATATCCTGCTGCAGGTTGAGATATCCCATTTAGTATGTATGTCATTTTCTCCCTGAACCAAATTCAATGTGAATGTGGTTTTGCCTTTTAGCCTTCCTTATTCTCCCCCTCCTTTGCAACCACTTCCCCTTGCTTCTTCTACATGGGATAGTTTACCCTACCCTGTCTCTCCCCATCTCCTCTTGCCACTTTCCTCTCTCACCTCATAGTTTCATCCCTTGAGTATTCTCCCTTCCCAACAAATTCAACCTATGCCCTCTATCCATATATAACTATAACCATATACACACACATTCACATATGTATTCATATGACCACACCCCCTTCTTCCATTATTTTCATAGTGAGAAAGATATCATCAGTCACCATTATTGCTTTTCCATATAGGAATGTAAATAGTTCAACTTTGATAAGTTCCTTTTGATTTCTTTTCCCTGATTACCTTCTCAGGCATCTCTTGCTTCTTGTGTCTGGATGTCAAATTTTCTATTCAATTCTGGTTTTTTCCTCAAGAATGAGTGAAAGTCCTCTATTCCACTGAATGACCATATTTTCCCCTGAAACAAAATACTCAGTTTTGCTGGGTAGGTGACCCTTGGGTTCATTCCCAGTTCTTTTGCCCTCTGGAATATCATATTCCATGCCCTTCGATCCCTCAGTGTAGAAGCTGCCAGGTCCTGGGCTATTCTGATTGTGTTTCCACAATATTGAAATTATTTCTTCCTGGCCGCTTGTAGTATTTTCTCCTTGATCTGGGGATTCTGGAACCTGGCTATGATATTTCTGGGAGTTTTCTTTTTGGGATCTTTTTCAGGAGGTGATCGGTGGATTCTTTCAACCTCGATTTTGCCCTCTGGATCTAAAACATCAGGGCAGTTTTCCTTGAGAATTTCTTGAAGGGTGATTTCTAGGTCCTTTCCTTGATCATGGCTTTCAGGTAGTCCAATAATTTTTAAATTGTCTCTCCTGGATCTATTCTCCAGGTCAGTGGTTTTCCCATGAGATATTTCACATTGCCTTCTAATCTTTCGTTTGTTTGGATCTGCTTAACAGCATCTTGATTTCTCATAAAGTCATTAGCTTCCATTTGCTCCAGTCTAACTCTGAAGGAATGAATCTCCTCAGTGAACTTTGAGATTCTTTTTCCATCTGGCAAATTCGACTTTTTAAGGCATTCTTCTCCTCATTGCCCTTTTGGGCCTCCTTTGCCATTTGAGGTAGTCTATTTTTTAAGGTGTTGTTTTCCTCAGTCAGGCTGTTGACCCTCATTTCATGCTTTTCCTGCATCCTTCTCATTTCTCTTTCCAATTTTTCCTCCATTTCTCTTATTTGATTTTTAAAGTCCTTCTTAAGGTCCTCTATGGCCTGCAACCAGCTCATGTTTTCCCCTGGGGCTTTTGGAGCAGGACTTCTGACCTCACAGTCCTTTTCCCGCTCTATGCCCCCAAAATAGGAATCTAGGGTTGCATTTTTCTGTTTCCTTTGCCTTGGCATGTTGCCACTTAATTGCTTGACTTTTGGGCTTGTTGCCCCACTATGGCTTTAAGGCCAGATAGAGGAATTTTCGTCCCGAACGTGTGGGGGGCAACTTCCGTTTCTGGCAAGCTATAAACCCACCCACAACTTCCACCCTAGATCACAATCCAGATCCAGGAGGTTAAAGCAAGAGCGATTACCCCCCAAGACTGATCGCTGGATCTCCCCACGATTTGTAGGCTGGGAGCCGGAAATGCCTATGAAAACTACACAATGTCGTGTCTCCTCAGCGGCTTCTAGCCCCCAGGGGAGGGAGCTGACGCATTCCCCAAATACAGGTCCCAAAGTCCATAGGACACTAACCTCTTACTTTGTCCTAGGCAAGTCTATGTTGATAATTCTGGCATCTCCACAGTTCCTGGTGTTCTGGGGTTCCTCCAGCGGGCTGCTGGCCCTGCCGCCCTGGGGCTAAAACCTCGGCTCACGTGGACCTGGGCTCGGCTCGGCTCCTGCGCTCTGCGCTGCCGGCTCCCAGACCACTGCGCTGGTCCTTCCTGCAGGGTGCTGGGCTGTCCTCAGCGGGAGGTTAGCTTCTCTTTGTCGTTCTGTGGGTGCTGGGGCTCCAGAAGATTTTCAGAGTCCTTTTTTACATAGTTTGTGGAGAATCTGGGGGCAGAGAGGCTTGGACGAGCTGTTTCTACTCCGCCATCTTGGCTCCGCCCCCCTGAGTCAGTCTATTCTTAAGCTGTTATTTTCTTCAGTCAGGCTGTTGACTCACTTTTCATGATTTTCTTGTATCATTCTCATTTCTCTTGCCAATTTTGCCTCCACTTCTCTTACTTGATTTTCAAAATCCTTCTTGAGCTCATCCATGGCCTGTAATCAATTCATATTTTTCTTGGAAGCTTTTGATGCAGGAGTTTTTGACTTTGTTGTCTTCTTCTGGTTCCATGTTTTGTTCCTTTTTGTCCCCAAAAAAGTATTCTATGGTCTGATTGTGCTTCCTCTGTTTGCTCATCTTGCCAGTCAATTACTTGACTTCTGAGCTCTTTGCCATGGTAGAAGTCTGCTTCCAGAGTGGAGAGAGCTGTGTCCCAAATTGCAGGGGTTTTAGCAGCTGTGTCAGAGCTGCTGTCAGAGCTACGAGGAAGGCACCCTCTACAGCCACCACAAGCTCTGGCACACTAGTCCTCATCCCAGGACCACCACCCAAGACAGCAACCTAGATCCAAGCAGGTCAAAGTAAGAGCAAATACCCACTGAATGGTCACTTGGTCCCCCTATGATCTGCAGGCCAAGAACTCTGGAGGCAGCCACATGGCAGCAGCTGTAGCCTCTGTGCCACCACCACCTCTCACCTTGGGGCCAGATTGTGCTCTTCTCTACCCAATTCCAACAGAGTTCCCTACTGACCTTTTACTTTCTCTTTGGTGTTTATGGGTTGAGAAGTCTGGAAGTTGCCACAGCTGCCAGTGATTCACTGTCCTGAAGTCTGCTCTGGGTGGGCTGGCCCATGGATCTGGTCTATCCCAGGTCTGAGCTGTGAGTCTGAGCCACTGCAGCTCACACAGGACTGTGTTCTGCTCCCATTCCAGTGTGACAGACCCTTCCTGTTGGCCTGCCAGGCTGCCTGCAGCGGGAGATTTTTTTCTCTCTGTCACTTTGTGGGTTCTCAAATTTGTTTAGAGTACTTTTTTTTTTTTTACAGGTATTGGAAGTGATTGGAGTAGGAGCTCAAGAAGGTTCCTGCTTTTACTCCACCATCTTGACTCTGTCCCCTTGAACTGAGTTTTGAAGGACACAAGGAAGTCTAGAAAGTAGAGATGGAGGTAAGGAGGGATTTCATTCCAGATGTTAAAGACAGAGTTTATAAAGACATAGAAATGGGAAATGGAGAATCATGTGTGAGGAAGAATAAAAAAGACAGTTCGGCTAAATTGTAAAGTGTGTGATAGTAAGCCCAGAAGCTTGGAAACAAGTTGTAAAGAGATTTAAATACCAAACAAAGGAATTTATATTTTATCCAAGGGACAAGCAGGAACCACTATAAACATCAAGAAAATTTACCAAACTGAGTTCTGATTGGGAAATCCAGGGAAAATAAATTACAGCAAGTCATTTTCCCAGCCCCAGTCAGTATAGGGATATAGAGAGGTCTGTGGACACTGTGGACATGATCTAGCCAGAAACCACTTCACAGAACACTGGAGGTCAGGGAGAAGCTATGCACCATGGCAAGAAGTCCCAAACACAGCACAGAGGGGTCTAAACTTGTGCAGGGTACAGAAATAGGTGCCAATTGTCATCTTTGTGGCTCATTACCAAATTCTTGGTCACAGATCCAGGGTGCTGTGCCTAGCAGTAGTGTTCCAGGTTATGAAGTGGCCACAGGCCCCACTCTGTTTACTGAGCAAGGATCAAATTCAAAATTGAATTCCATCTATGTGGTTCTGACCCCGGGAATAAAGAGAGATCTCAGTTTCATCATTCAATTCCTTTAAAGCCTACAGTAGAATAACCAAGGCAAGAATCCCAGACCAAAGTGCAAAGATTGCAATTCTGTCACTCTGTACCAGCACAACTTTCTAGATGCCTAAGAGTGTCTGAGTCCACCAGCAGCTCACTAAAACTCCAACTGGGGCAAGCCCATAAGTGTGTTGCACAGACTCTGGTCTTGGGGTCTACAGAACTCAGACCATGAGGGAAGAAATCAGACTTTGCCCTGGACCAAACCACATCAGGCATACTGAAAGCTTCCTGGTCCCCGGCATGAGCTGTCCCTGAGATACTGAAATAATTCACTACTCAATACTCCCAAGAAAGCAACAGTAGGACCAGCCCAGACATTCTCTCCAGAAATGTGCAGAACCCAGTCCTATTATAAAGTTTGAAGTCAGAAAGCAATCTGGAAGAATGAATAAACCAAAAAGAACCCCACCATAAAAGCTGTTATGGTGACAGGAACATCTCAAACACAAATATAGAAGAAGAGAATGACTCAAAAAATATACAAGGTAAGCCTTAAGGAATAACATAACTTGGGTGCAAATTTATCTGGAGTCTCTGGAAAAGATGAAGCAAAAATGGTTTTAAGCATGAAATTAAAAAAAAAAATTAGAGTAGTAGGAGAAATAAGTGAGAACTACAGTAAAAAGAATTAATACAAAACCTTACCTAAGAAACATAGTCTCTGAAAATTAGAATGTATTAAATAGAAGCTAAGGACACTATGAGACAATAAAAACCTCAAAATAAACAAACTGGGGGAAAAAACAGAGGAAAATGTAATGCCTCTCATAGCAAAAAGAATTAACCCAGAAAACAAACAGGTTGAGGGAAGATCATTTAACAATTATTAGACTGCTTGAAAGCCATGACCAGAAAAAGAGCCTAAACATCATTTTTCAAGAAATTATAAAAGAAAAGTCTTCAAATCTTTTAGAACCAGAGGTCAAAGTGGAAACAGAAAGAATTCATTAACTACCTCCTGACATGCAAACTCCCAGGCACATTATAGCCAGAATTCTGAGATTCTAGGTCATTATAAAAGTACTAAAATCAGCCAGAAGGAAATAAATAAAATACTGAGGAATCACAATCAGGATCATAAAATATTTAGCAGCTGCTACATAAAGGAATGGAGAGTTTAGAATACAATATTCCAGAAGGCAAAGGACACAGGCTTACAACCAAGAATAACATACCCAGAAAAACTAGAGGTCATTTTACAGAGGAGGAAACTGAGGTGTTATATAAGTAAATTTCCCAAAGTGATCTATATAATAAGTGGTAGATTTTGTTGTTGTTCATTCATTTTTCAGTTGTTTTCAACTCTTTGTGACCCCATTTGGGGTATCCTTGAAAAAATCTAAGAGTAGTTTGCCATTTCCTTATCTAGCTCATTTTACAGATGAGAAAACTGAAGCAAACATGGTTAAGTGACTTGCCCTGGGTCACACAGCTACTAAGTGTCTGAGGCCAGATTTGAGCTAAGAAGATGAGTCTTCCTGACTCCAGGCCCAGCACTCTATCTACTGCATCACCCAGATGCCCAGTGCCACTAGAGACAGTCATAAAAATGTGCTGAATGGAAACACTGTTAATTTTTCCTACCTATCTAATGTCTATTGGGCCTTTCTAGTTTGCATGGAAATTTAATTTATCCATCTATATTTGATTTCCTATAATTTATTCCCTAACTCTTCACCTTTGCTGAAGTCTATAGATAGTTAACAAGGCCTGAGAGAGGAACCCTTCTAGGGAAAAGATGAACTGGTCTAAGTAGTGACCAGAGAATGTAAATCAGAAACCAGATAGGTCAAGTCAAAATACCAAATATAAAGGGTGAACTGGAATGTGAGAATTGAGTTTGCAGCACCTCTAAGTCTGAGGAAGTTACAGAGAACACACTATGAAAGGGAGTAGAAGGTGATGGCAAAATGACAACCCCACATTCTTTGATTAAAAAAGAACTCTTGGGGAGGCTAGGTGGCGCAGTGAGTAAGAGCTCCAGCCTCGGAGTTGGGATGACCTGAGATCGAATCCTGCCTCAGAAAATGAGCACCCACAAACAAATAATGACTGGCCGTGTAACCTTGAGCAAGTTACTTAACCCCAATTGCTTTAAAAAAAATAAAACGAACTCTTATACCGACCTATACTGATGCTCTATACTTCTTTGCTGTATTGGTGTTGCTGTAGGCCTTAATATCACCCTTAGCTCTAGAATGCCTCATAAAAACTCAAGGCCATGCAACTTGGTACAATAGTGTTGAGGGGGAAGCCTCTATCAAATCAGGGACATCAAACTGTGGTTCCTACATCTTCTCATTGGTTCATTACCCTATCAGGTACTAGATATAGCACTGTCATCTCTGTAAGAATAGGATCTTCTGGACTGTGTATTCTTCTTTCACATTCATAATTAGCAAGGGTGAGCGAAGATTCAATAGATTTGGAATTGAGGTGAGTCTGTTGCCACAAGGACCAATGGAATGTGGGGTAGACGTGTTATGGGAAAGGAACACCTCACCATTCAGTGATGGATGTCACTACCTCAGAGATAAGGAAGACTGAGCTAATGCTCTGTCTTCTAATTTCTGGTAAGGTCTCTCCATGCAGAGATTATAGAAAGATACCCAGACTTGATCACCTACTCCTAAAAGCTCCCTGGATGATACTTTGACTGTTTGCAGTTTGTGTCCCAAGCTGCTTTAGGCAGCCTATAACTCATGCAAATTACCATTGACCACAGGAATTAAAGTATTCAAAATGAAAGCAAGGGAAAAGCAGGGGGAGAAAACCACTGTTTCTATAAAAAGGGTATGTTTAGGGGGGACAAGTGAGCCATATTAAGCTAGACATCATTGTGTTAGTATGTTAAACCTAGTAAGACCAGTTGGCTTTGTGTGGTTGGAAATCAAGGCCTGTAGGGTGAATGATCTGTTGGTCATCCAAATTCTGGTGTTCATAACAATATATCTCTTTGAAAATTGCGGTCTCTTAAGATGTAGGTGACAGTGCAGTTGAATGTACTAAGCATGAATGCTCAATGGATCTGGCATTGGTTAAGCCACCAGGAAACCTAAAGGTGTTATAGGTCTTTATGGTCAGCATAGATGATGTTGGGGTATACACTCTCTCAAGTTATTACCTCTACTTCTACTCAGCTTTCTGTAATCTGATTTCCATGCCCACCACTCTACTGAAACCTCTCTTGCCAAAATTACAAATTAATTCCTAATTACCAAATCCAACAGCCTCTGCTTGTTTGACTTAAGCTTTCTATAGCATTTGATTCAACCAATTGTTTCCTCTTTCTTGATAGTCTTCCTTTCCTTTGTTCCCATGAACTTGGTTTTCTTCCTACCTGACTGTTCCTTGTTCATTTCCTTCCCTAGTTCATAGAATCCTTCCCTAATCATGGGCTGGGCCTGACTCTCTCAAGCTCCTTGGAAGTTTATGTTTGATAATGGAATAAAATGAGACACTCGTGGGTAATTCAACACTTTTTTTTTTAGGGCAATTGGGGTTAAGTAACTTGCCCAAGGTTACACGGCTAGGTTTTTGTTTGTGTGTGTTAAGTGTCTGAGGCCGGATCCAAACTCAGGTCCTTCTGACTCCAGGGCCGGTGCTCCACTCACTGTGCCACCTAGCCACCCATAATTCAACACTTTTAAAAAAGGAAGTTTACTTAGTGTGAAAATGATAAAGCACTTAACTTAGGAAAAGATGCTTACCACACCCCACCCCCAGTATGGAAATGCATCTGGCCAGTAGGAGAAGGTGGGCCTTCAAACATTCACCAAGTCTAAAAGGTCCTGAATCCATGAGGGTGGGCCTTTTTATGCTCCTAGGTGACCAGGAAGTCACATCAACATGGCCTGGGAACACCAGTCAGCTGAGCCTTAGCTCCCCAGGGGACAATCAAACCTTGGGGACAACTTCCTGTCCTAATTAGAATTAGCCTAATCCACATGAAGACTAGGGAGAATGGATCCAAATAGATATTGTTATCACACCCTACTTGTCGCTTAATGTAGGTGTCCCCAAGATTCTGTCCATGCCACTCTTCTCAGCTCTCTCCATCTTTGCCTGTCTGTCTGCCTCCCTCTCACCTCCCCTTCACCATGGCTTCAATTATCATGTGCATAATCTGCATTCCATATTTCCAACTTTGCTCTTTCCCTAGAAATTTAGCTCTGTCTTTCCAACTACCTGCTGGACCACTCCCCTCGAATGTCTCTAACAACTCAAATTCAACATGTTCCAAACTAAACTAATTTTATTCCTCCCTAAAACCTTTGCTTATTTGACTCCCTTATTTTTGTTGCTGACACCACTATTCTATCTGTCATCCAAGTTGAAAATCACAGTAGCTGACATTTGTACGGCTCTGTAAACTTCACAGAGTATATACATTAACCCCTTTGATGCTGTCCCCCTATTTTTTTATTATCCTCATTTTATAGATGAGGAAACTGAGGCCTAGAGAGGTTAAAGAACTTTCCCATGATTACACAATTACTAAGTGTAAGAGGTTGGATTCAAATCCAGGTCTCCTCCTGAAGTTCACTTCTCTCTGAACTACTACTGCCTATCCTAGGATCTCAGAGGCCACGCCTGACCAAGAATTCTTACTATTTTGTTGACAAGTGCTCATGGAACCTCCGCTTGAAAATCTCCAACAAATGGGACTGGGGGACATGCTATTTCCTAAGACAACCCATTACTTTATGAGAAATGAAATCGTTAGGGAGTTTTTCCTGATAGCGAGCCTCTCTGAAAGTTCCTTCCATAGCTCTTAGTTCTGTCCTTTGTAGGCAAACAGAAAAGTCTAGTCTCTCCTTCTACAAGACAAATTTTCAAATATGTAAAGGTAGGGGCGGCTAGGTGGTACAGTGAGTAGAGCGTTGGCCCTGGAGTCAGAGGACCTGAGTTCAGATCTGGCCTCAGGCACTTAACACACACAAACAAAAACTTAGCTGTGTAACCTTGGGCAAGTTACTTAACCCCAATTGCCCTCCAAAAACAAAACAAACAAACAAAAAACCCCCCAAAAAACAAATATGTAAAGGTAGCTATCTTGTGTGCCCTCGGGGCTTCTTTTCCCTTCTTCATGCTAAATATCCATAGCTCCCTCAGTTTATATTCATATACCTTGGTGCCCACTCCCTTTATCATTACGGGACTCCTTTCAATGTTTTTCCTAAATTGAGGCATTCAGAAATACGGTCTGATCTTTCTGTCTCTGTCTCTCTGGAAGTTAGGAGACCACTGATATCTTTTGAGAGTCAGATTTCAATTGAGTGAAGAGACTGGAAGCCAGATCATAAGGAAGAAGTGACTGAGAAGAGAAATGAACACAACAGAAGCAGATTATTTAGCAGTTTCTTTAATACCTAAGGCTATGAATGTAGGAAATAAGGAAAGAAAGAAAGAAGGAAGGAAGGAAGGAAAAGTAATTACTAAGTACTTACTATGTACAAAGCACTGTGCCAAACTCTAGGAATAGAAATAGGAAAATGGAGACAATCCCTGTTCTTAAAGAACTCACATTCTAATTTGGGAGAGAACATATATAGAAAATTTCAGCTGCAGGTCAGATGTAAAAATGTCCCATTGTCTTTAGGGTACAACTAGCAAAACAGATGGTAATGCATCTTCTTTAAAGTCATTTCCATTGATAAAACTATTACCTGTTTCTGATGTCAAACCATTTGACAGTGTCAAGAACTTTGCTGATGAGAACTTTCTTTCCTGGGTCTTTAGTAGCTGAGATTTCTGAGTAGTTAGGGGCAAAAGCTATTGCCTGGTCTTATCTTCATAGCTTGCTTTCTGAGACTATACTATAGAGGTCAGGATAGAAGAAATGTTGATCTCAGGGGCACTGCTATTCACAGGGCTCTTGGGTTCAAAGTCCTGGGTTGAACTAATTGGGATCTGAGAGGAAGTGATGGTTGAAGCAATGGTGGTGGTTTGACTCATGAATGCCTGATTGCTTGCTTAAAATTAACACATGTAAGTAAAATACACACATATACACATACATACACACATATATCATATACACATACATACATGCACATATTTTATATGTGTGTATACAGATATGTCAAGAAATATAAGTATATATATACTCTCTTCCTATGTATACATATATGTATATATGTGTCTACTTGCATTGACATATATGTGCATATACCTTAATGTGTGTACATTTATCTCGCCATGGATGTATATACATATATGTATGTATATACATAAACCCATTAGCAAGGCACCCTGAGGGAGAGATAGGAGGAAACAGAAGGTAGACATGTGCCAGAAGAGTTAAACCATCACCACCATAGCCTCAACCACCACTTGTCCTCTCAGACCCCCATATATAACTATGTCTATAAGAACATACATATATTACACATGTGTGTACTACATGTATAATATATGTATATTCATATAGCTAGACAGAGACAGAGATAGATATAGTTCATCTAGCTCTCGTGATTGAGGTGATTGTAATTATACTCACTAAGGGCAGATGAGTTTTCTCTTGCTATCTCACTTATCTTCGGTTTCAGGAATATTCCAAATATATATTCTTTTCCTTCTCTGTAATCACATTCTTTCACTCTCCAAATCTTGACAGTGACTCACAGAATCTCAGAATTGGAAGGGAACCAGTTTAACATATGCAGGGATCTCCTCTATAACATTCCCAACAAATGATTATCATTCTCCCTTTATTTGAAGACCCACAGAAAGTGGAACCCCATTCAAAAACTCCTGAGACAGCATAGACCACCTTTAAATAGAAAGAGCTCAAATTGGTTCTCTTTATAGGGAGCCTATAAAAGAAATCTATTTCTCTGAAAAGTCTAGACTTAGCTCCTAGTTTCACCCTCTGGGACCAAGGAATGGGGAAGAGAAGAAGAATCTTTGTTTTTCAGTACTGATTGTAAGGTTTCGATTCCCCTTTGTTTCCTTTTCAAGGCACTTCTTACAACAGGTTTCCTAGGAAGACAAGAATCTGGTAAGCAGTAGAAGAGAGATCTTCCTAAAGCCCTTTCATCTTCTCCTGGAGGAAAAAGAACTACCTGTACTTTGTGCAGATGAAGTTGTTATTTGGTTCTAGTTGAAATACAAACATTTCATATTTTCTGTAGGTTCACTACAAAATCCCCTATAACTTCCAGACTTGTTTTAAGCAAGATCCTTGAAGCTTCATTCTTTTTGGTAGTTCTTGGGGGCAAAGTGAACTCAGTCTCTGAAGACTCCTGGATGAACCTTGCTTTCCCATGTCTTCTAAAAATATCGAGTTCATTGATCTTAATTGGCAATTAACATTTTCTTGCTGAGCCTTGATTGTAACAGGAGCTGTTCTGATCCTCAAGCAACAATTTAATTACCAACAAAGCATCGCCAATCCAATCTAATTACCCACCTCCTTCCTCTTCTTTCAGATCCTTCTTGTGCACTTCTCTGGCTACCTTATTTTCTGCTTGACCTCAGAGTAATTTTCCTCTCTTCCCTCTCCTCTACTTCAAGTAGCCAATCAGTCAGTCATGTCTCACATCTAGACATTTACTAGCTATGGGACTCTGGGCTAAATACTAGCTATCATTTGTACAGGATTTTAAGGTTTGCAAAGCACTTTACATGTTACCTCATATGATCCTTTCAAGAATTCTGTGCTACTCTTAACTCTATTTTACAGAAGAGGAAATTGAGGTTGAAAGCAATTAAAAGTGATGTCCCAAGTCACTGGCTGGTATCTGAGGTAGGAATCCAACCCAGGTGGCCACCTTTAACTGAAAATGATTTCTTCTTCTTCAGATTTTCTAATGTGTTTTTTTTTAATCTTTCTCTTTTTATTGCCTTTATCACAGGTTATCTTATTTACATGCCTGTATCTCCTTCCTACATACTCTCTCTTAGATTGTAAGCTTCTTGGGGTCAGGTCCAAAGCTGTTATTTTTCATCTTTAGATTTCCAGGACCTTACACAGTGCCCAGCACATAGTAGGTGCTGAATCAACAAATATTTATTAAATATCTATTTCATGATATGGGAAGGGTTTTTTTTTCTTTGTCTCTTTTATTAGGGGGGAAGGCAGGGCAATTGGGGTTAAGTGACTTGCCCAAGGTCACAGTGACTAGAAAGTATTAAGTATCTAAGGTCAAATTTGAACTCAGGTCCTCCTGACTCCAGGGTTGGTGTTCTACTCACTTTGCCATCTAGCTGCCCCCTGGACTTTTTTTTTCCTAATAGAAAATGTCTGTTAAATGAAAGCACACTTTCCTTAATACACTAATGCAATTATTTTTTTAAACTGAAAACTAACCAGAATTGTTTCTTTGCACCTGAACAGTTAACAGAAAGTTCACTTTTTAATTATAACTGTATTGAAGACTATAAAACCATAAGTTTTACATTTTTATTACATTAAATTTTAATTGCCATTAAGGTAAGTGAAGCAATTTAGAAATTAATAAATATTTATGTATGGAGAGGGCTTCATAAATTTTAAATATGATAAAAAGTTAAAGTATTACATCTTCTGGCAAGTGATGGTCTGAGAGACTTTTTTCACAAAATAGACCTGAGTTCAGATATTTGCTCTGCCATTTATTAGCTAGACCACAAGTCTTGGGCAAATCATTTCACCTTCCTGAGACTCAGCTTCCGTTTCTGTGAAATGAAGGGTGTTGGGTTCACCAACCTCAAAGGTCCCTTGCAGATATACATCCATGAGAAAAATAACTTGACCTGAATTTTGAAGGATTAGTAAATTTTGGATTCAATGGTATTCAATGAGCATTTGTGTGAGGCAATGTGCCAAGTGCCAGTAAGAGCAAGACAAAAATGAAACAGACCCTGCCCTCAAGGAACTTACATTGCCCTGGGGTGGGGGGGAGAGACAGCATATATACAGAGAAATATATACATAACATATACAAAGTAAATACAAAATGATTTTGTGGGATGGGAGAGCACTAAAATTTAGAGGTGGAGGAGGGGAGCAGGAAGGGTCTGGATGACAAGTGGTATCTGAATTGTGCTTTGTAGAAATTCTGTGAGGCAGGTGAGGCATGAGAGATTCCGGAGAGACAGAGTTAAGTGGTTAAGGATCCTAGGCTAAGGAGCTGCAAGAGTAAATTCCAGGAACCGGGGACGTATTCATCTAAACTATATACTTTTCTGGCTCATTGATATCACTATCAGAGGCAGAGGGAAAGAATCCATATGTTAGAAAATATTTATAGAAGCATTTTTTTTTAAAGAAAATATTCAATGTAGTTAAAGAAAGGTAAATAGAACAGTCTGATTAAATAAAACAAGGTGAATTGGAGGGGCTAAAGCTGTAAAGAAAGATCAGGGCTGGACTTTGGAGGACATAAATACCGGGCTAAGTATGGACCTCTTCTACAGATAAGGCACTGGGGAGTCATAGGGGTTTTTGAGCAAGGGAGTGCTTTAGAATTGGTCAGAATTAGTCAGACAGTGGTAAGAATGAAGGATTGAACTGGGGAAGGAGGTCTAGAAACAGTGAGTGAAGTTAGAAGTCAGTCAAGAAACGTTTATCCAGGACCAGAGGGTTCCTGCCCTTGGCGAGCTGGAAGGAACCATTTCTTTGAACCCCTTCATTTTACAAATGAAAGAAATCAAGAGGGTGGTTAAGTAACTCATAGAAGGTCAAACTTTTTTAGTCTGGTCAACAGAGCCCCCTAGTGGTTGGATAGAGTTTGTTTTCCTGCAGTTTAGAAAGCAGACAACTTTTCCATAGAAATGCAAGATGGGACAAGCAATTTCAAAAAAGATGGCAATTCTTTTGAACCGGGGGATACTTGTTCACTCTACGAGGACAAGGCAAAAGAGGCAGTATGTGCTCTGTTAAAATAAATTATAATGAAATCAGAGTTTTGGAGCTAGAAGGGTCCCTGCAGGCCACCTAATCCAATCCTCTCATAGTGGGAAGGAAACTGAGGCCCATAAAAACACACCTCAGTGCCAAGAGTAATTTACACCATGGCACTATTTCTAAAGGCAAGTGAATAACTAGGCATAATATGCAGTAGAGAGCTTGCGATGCAAGTGAACATGCTTTCTTACCCAAGGTCACCCAATTAGTAAGTTGACTAGGGCTGGAGTTAGAGGAGATGGTTTAAATCTTGGACCTGATACTTAGAGGCTATGGCCCCATGGGCAAGTCACTTAACCTAAGGACTTTAAGTTTCCCTTCTGTAAAAGATGTTGGACTAACTGACCTCACAGGCCATTCTTGCCTAACAGGACTTACAATTAGATGGCATCTCATTTGTAGTTTGACTATATAAATCAATCAGTCACATGTTTAGAAGCTTTCAGGCTAGCAAAGCACTTTCCTCATGACAATCCTGTGAGGTAGATAGTATAGTTATTATTAGTTAGTTCAAAGATAGAGAAACTGAGACCCTAAGAGGTTAATTGACTTGCCAAGGGTCCCACAGGGACTTGTCCAGAAGCAGTCACTGGAGCATCCTAAGTTATGAGACACGGATCACATAGCGTGTAGGTGGCACAGTGATTGGAGCAGCAGGCCTGCGGTCAGGATGATATGGCCTCGGACACTTACAAGCTGTGTGCTCCTGAATACTTTACCCCTGTTTGCCTCAGTTTCCTCATTTGTAAAATGGGAATAATAATAGCACTTACCTCCCAGAGCTGTTGGGAGGATTAAATGAGAAAATTATTGTAAAGTGCTTGGCACATAGTAAATGCTCTATAAATAGTATCTGTACTGCACTTGAAGCCAGAATGACCTGGTTTCAAATGGTGATGTAATGAAAAGAATTCTCAATATGGAGTCAAACAAACTGGGTTTGAATCCTGGCTCTGACACATCGGACTGGTGTGGCTGGGCAAATTGCTTAATGCCTCTGGGACTCAGATTCCTGTAAAATTAAGAGGTTGACTAGGATTAACTCTAAGGTTCCTTCCAACTCTCTCTGACCCTACCTACTTGTTACTTGGGTAACATTTGGCAAATCACTTAACCTTTCTGGGCCTCAGTTTCTTCATTTGTAAAAGGAAGGTGTACCACTCATTGATCTTAAAGGACCCTTTCAGCTTTAAAGCTGCGGTGCTATGATGTAGAGATGGAAGGACTGCTCAGTCATCAAGGCCAATCCCCTCATTTCGCAGCTAAGGAAAGTAAGGCCCGGAGATATTAATGGTTAGTGAGTTGACTAGATATGAGTCAGAGGACTGCAGTTTGCATCTGGACCTGATATTTACAACCTACTCGACCATAATCAAGTCACAATTTAGGTTCTCACTTTATAAAAGAAGGTGTTGTACTAAATCATCTCACAGGCCCTTCCATCTCTAAATCTATAATGTCATAACTTGGGGGAATCCTCAGGAAGATCCTTGCCCGGAAGGATGTGAGAACTCCTGTACTACATCACGGAGCCACATGGCAGGGAGATTGAAAGGGCCACCCGTGGCACAAACCCCAACCTAAATACAGGTCAAATTAGCCTTCTCAGCTTAACTTTGGGTATAACAGGAAGAAGTGTAGGTGTTTGGTACAGTGAGCTCCAAGGTGGTTAGAATGTGAAAAGAATGGAGAGAATGCTGGATTTAAGTCAGGAAAGATATGGATTCAAACGGACCCTTCTTTAGGCAACCTACCATGTGGCCTTGAGTAAGTCCCTAATGTCTATGAGGCTTGGTTTCCTTATCTGTAAAGTGTAGACAATGTTAGTACCTCTTCCTCAGAGGATTATTGTGAAGAAAGCATATGTGAATGTGAGCTACTTTACTATTATTTGTATTAAAGCAATTAGCTAATTCTGGGTGATTGAAGGGTTTATATATGGGCTGTATTTTCGACTAGCTGTGTGCCCTCAGAGAAGTTGCCTAAACCATGCTCTCAGGGTTTAAAAAGAACATATTTAAAAGGAGGGACTTGGGGAACAAAGCTGGGCATCAGTTAAATATCAAGCATTTATTAAACATCCACAATAAAAATGGCCAACACTTACATAGTACTGTATGGTTTACAAATATTACATATGTGATCTTATATCATTACTCTGTGCTAAGCACTGGAGAAAAACAAACATTCATTGTCCTTGAAGATTCTTCAGCATAATGGGGAAAATATGCAATAACTAGTTATGTAAACAATTTGTAGAGTTTGTGGTTGTTCAGTCCTGTTTGACTCTCCATGACCCCATTTGGGTGGTTTTGTTTGTTTGTTTGTTTTTGCTTTTTGGAGGGCAATTGGGGTTAAGTAACTTGCCCAAAGTCATACAGCTAGGTTTTTGTTTGTGTATGTTAAGTGTCTGAGGCCGCATCTGAACTCAGGTCCTTCTGACTCCAGGGCCAGCACTCTACTCACTGCTCCACCTAGCCGCCCCCTGTTTGGAGTTTTCTTGACAGATACTGAAGTGGTTTGCCATTTCCTTCTCCAGCTCATTTTACAGATGAGGAAACTGAAGCAAATAGGGTTAGGTGACTTGCCCAGGGTCACACAGCTAGGGAGTGTCTGAGGTCAGATTTGAACTCTGGGAGATGAGTCTTCTTGATTTCAAGCCCGGTGTGCTATCCACTTCACCACCTAGAGTAGAGGGAAGGTAATCTGAAGAGGAAGGAATTGGGTGCAGGAAGAAGGGGAGGGGTGCCACCAGGACAGGAAAGTTCTCCTTCATAAAATAGGATTTGACCTGAATCTTAAAGAATTATATTTAATTGCCCCCAAACTGGAAGCAACCCAAATGTCTATCAATAGGGGAACAGTTAGCTAAATTGGAATGCTTTAATATAATTAAAATGAACAAGTTTAAATATCATTAAAGCTAACAAGTCAGAGAAATACAAAGAAAGCTGGAAAGACCTTTATGAAATAAAACTTTTAATTTTTTTTTATAGTAGACCTGTGATTTTGTTTGTATAGGGAAACTTCTAGTGAGAGCCTTCTACCAATGTAGATCATATATTTCCTTTGCAAATTAAAAGTCTTTGAGAATTGCCTGGACCACTCAGTGGTTAAGTGACTGGCCCAGGGACATACATCCCTTTGTACCAAGAAAAAGTAAAACCAGTCCCTGCCCTTAAGGAGCTTCTAATGGTGGGAGACTACATGTACATAAATGGTATAGAAAAGATATATTCAAAACAGGTATAAAGCAGCCTTAGGGTAAAAGGCTCAGCAGTTGTGGGGACTGAGAAAGGCCACTAGGAGAAGGTGGCATTTGAGCTGCATCTTGGAGGAAACCAATGATTCTCAGATGTAATGGTGACAAGACAAAATCTTCCTTTCAGGAAATGTTTTGCAAGATTGCATGCAATATTTTACATGTCTAACCTACATCCATTTGCTTATTATATGTTATTATTATTATTATTATTATTATTATTATAAGGAGGGGGACAGAAGGGAGGGAGGGATAGATTTTGCAACTTAAAACTTTTTTTTAAAGTAAAAATATCATTTTTACATGTAATTCGGAAAAAAATAAAATATTAAAAATGAAAAAAAAGAAAATATTCCATTCCTAGGGTACATCCAGTGCAAAAGCATGGAGATAGTTGATGGAGCATTGTGTGTGAGACCAGTGTGCCTAAATCATAGAGTGTGAGGAGAGGAGAAATGTGAACAAAACCTGGAAAGACAGGATGGAGTCAGGCTGTAAAGAGCAGTAAAGGTCAAAGAGAGGGGTTGGTATTTCATCCTTGAGGCAATAAAGAATATAGGGAGCTGGGTGAGTGCAGGGTGGTGCAGTGATGTGGGCATTTAGGAAGATCATGTTGGCAGCTGGATTAGAGAGGAACAATGGAGGCAGCAAGACGAATCAGGTGACTTTTAGAGTGATCTAGGCCAGAGGTGATAGGATTCTGAATTAGGGAGATAGCTGTTTGAATGGAGAAAGGAGCTCTCTCTGAGAGATGTTGTAAAGGTAGAAATGACAAAATGCGGCCCCTCTTATGTGGGGATGAGAAGGAGGAGTCAAGCCTAACACTGAGGTGTGGGCCAGGGAGACTCATGGTGGTCACTTTAATGCTAACAGGACAATTTGGAAGGGGGACCTTCTGAAGGGGGTGGCTGGAATTCTGTTTTGGACATGTTGAGCTTGAGATGCCTGTGAGATATCTAGTTCAATATGTCCAAAAAGCAGTTGATGATGGGAAACTGGAGCTCAGGAGAGAAATTAGGGCTGGGATATATAGATCTAGAAATATTCCGATAAGTGAACCCATGGGAGCTATTGGTCACCAAGTGAGAGAATGCAGAGAGAAAGGAATGGGGCCCAGGGCAGAACCTTGGGCAAATCCCACAGCAAATCTGTTGCTGAGATTTGTCAATTTTATCTTTACAACATCTCTCAAATACTCCCCTTTCCCTCCTCTGACATTGCCACCATTCTAGTGCAGGCCCCCATCACTTTACTCCTTAATTATTGCAATAGACTGTAATTAGTCTCTCCATTCAGTCACTAAAGTGATTTTCCTAAAACACAGTTCTGATTATGTTACCCCCAATTAGTAAACTCAAGAGGCTTCACATTGCCAGGAGCGAATACATAATGTTCTGTTTGACATTCAAAGCCCCTCATAATCTAGCCCCTCCTACCTTTCTAGTCTTCTAACACCTTACTCCCCAACAAGTACCCTTCCATGCAGTAACATTGGCCTCCCTGAGCAAGAAACTCCATCACTCAGCTCTAGGCATTCTCTGCCTAAAATGCTCTCCCTCCTTAACTCTATCCACTGAATTCCCTGGCCTCCTTTAAGTCCCAAATAAAATCCTGCCTTCTACAGGATACCTTCTCCAACTCTTCTTAATTCTAGCATCTTTCCTCTATTATTTTCTTTTTTATACTGTACATAGCTTGTTTTTTATATATTTGTTTGTATATTGTCTTCCTCCATTAGATTGTAAGTTCCTTGAAGTCAGAGACTATCTTTTGCCTCTTTTTATATCTGGTATATAATAGGCACTTAATAAATGTTTATAGATTAATGGACTGATCAATTGCTGTGGTTACTGAAATAGGGAATTAATTATAGAGGAATAGAAGGATTTTCTTGTGTGAGTGAAGGCCCAGTTGAGATTAATAACAAATATTAGTAATGGACCTAGTCAGCACTGTTATGTGTCTTCTAGCTCCATTCAATAATAAATGATTAGGAGCAACAGAGATAGTAGGAGTAATCCAGAGCTGAGGTTTGGCAACCATGATCAGTGATAGGACAAGAGAACAAGGGATTTAAGAGAACAAGGGGTTTGGCAACCATGATCAGTGATAGGACAAGAGAACAAGGGATTTATTTAATAACAAGAGAAGATAATGTAGAGCTGAACTGGTTCATCAAGGGGTCAAGATTCAGAATGAAGAAAATATATCCTAACTAAGAGTGATGACCTGGGGAAACATTGAGGGGCAAGGATGGAGAACAAAGTTAGAGGTAGTAAAGCATTGGGAAGGATGGAATGATAAAAGAATTTCATAGTTCTTGAAACTAGAAAGGGAATACTTATGGGTGATGGCAAGATTGAGGGTAATGACCATCCCTACATATGGGTAGCTAGGTGGCACCATAGTGCATAGAGTGCTGGGTCTGGAGTCAGTAAGACTTGTCGTTCTGAGTTCAAATTCAGCCTCACATACTTAGTAGTTGTATGACCCTTGGCAAGTCACTTAACCCTGTCTGCCTTAGTTTCCCCATTTGTAAAATGAGTTGGAGAAGGAAATGGAAAACTACTTTAATAACTTTGCCAAGAAAACCCTAAATGGGGTTGTGATGACTTGGACACAATTAAAATGACTGAAAGACAACAGAGTGGAGGAGACTATCATGGGATTTGGGTAGACTGAGGAACTGAACAGTTGGGATACTTGTGACAGCATCAACATGTTGTAATGGAAATGCACATTTAAAGATCTTCCCTGCCCCTAGGCCCTTTGATAGGCTTAAGAAACTCTGAGAACCCTCCTTGATTTGAAAATATACTCTGCCTCCTAATAGGCTGAATGTGGTCACATGGAGCCTATGGCAGGAGGCTTGGTTTTCAGGAATGCCTACACCTTGATGCTGTGTGATTGGCAGTGGGTCAAGAGGGTAGTTACATTCTCTGAGCCAGGAGAAGGCTATATAATCCCTGATGTGAGGCTTTGCTTTGGGGCTCACTTTGAGAAGTGTTGTATGATTTGACCAGATGAGACTCTGGGCAGCTATTGAGATCCTTGGCTTTGAAAATCCAGATGTTGATGCTTCGCTCTCTGGTAACTGTGATTTGGTATGGATGTAATGGTTGGACAGTTCGGAAGCCTGTCTGCTTGATCTGTTTGTTTCTCTATCTTGTAACTTCTGTCTGTATACTCTGAAGTTCAGGGTGCTGACCTTTTTCCCCTGAACTGGTAAACTATATATGTTTGATTGATTAAAGTAAGCTTGTTAACCCATTTTGAGTTGCTTTCTTTTAGAAGCAGATCTAAGAACCTGTGTTAGCAGCCACCCTGGGGATGCTGGGGTGCTTGCCGCTACACGCTACAAATATTGAAGATTCCCTAGTATGAGAGCATGAATCAGGATGGAGAAAGAGACAGTCCTTGAACTCATTGGAAAAAGAGAGAGAATGTTTTAGGGGTCAGTAGATAATGGCCACCAAGATCTGGACTCAGTGATAAATTTGGATACTGTGAACCTCAAAGGAGGAGAGGTTGATGCTTAGTGAAGGTGGAAGGTGAGAGTGGGCAGTCTGAAAGTGGCTCCCTAGGGAGCAAAGAATATTATGACTCCCCTACTAGGGTCAGGGAACTGGAATGTATTAGAGAAAATGCAACCATCACTGGGAAGGATGACCAGATGTATAATGTCATCTTGAGGAAGTTTCTCATGCAATAATGCACAGTAAAAAATAATAATAAATAAATGAAACAGAAGTAGAAGAACAGGTTCCACACTATTAATGAAAACATAAAAGGAGGAAGAATCATAAGACTAAGAGGGGCTGGAAAGGTGCCATGGTACATTAGGCCCTGAAATTAATTTTGAAATAAATTTTTATTAAATTGAGCTGATTGTGTTGTTGGTCAATGTTAAGTTTTAAATAAAACATTTAATTAAAAAAAAAACAGGTGGGAGATATGCATATTGATGCCTACTGGCTAAAAAACAGGGTACTTTATCATTTTAATATTAGTATACTAGGAGAAGTCCACATCATTTTACCCCATAAAACTGTGCATGGTGATATATAATGTTTTGGTTCAGGGCCACTTAAACCAGGAAGACATTTCTGTGGCTTTAGAGGAATTTGTTGAGTCTACAGGAGCCAGCAACCACATCAGCAACTTGGAGAAGGTTGCTACTGCAGCCACAATTTACCCATAAGGCAATACTACCTTTGGGTGGCAGCCAAGGCCTATTTATGAGACCAGGGTTCAAGGGTAAGCCAGCTGTTCTCCAAGGACTTGGGCAGCTACTTTGACTTCTTCAGGCCACAGATGTGTCACTTAGGTATCTGACTGGCTGTTGAGTGACCCACCTAATGTTATAGGGTTATAAATGAAATGATAGCCCCACAACCTGAAGCAGTAAAAGTACTTTTTAAAGAACCAGATGGCAGACCTTGTCCTCCAAATTTTTCTCTGTCTGCTACCCTGCTGATGCTGCTGACCCCTCTATCCCTGAGACCTTCATGCCTTCCTCTTCTTCCTCAACTTCCAGACTCAAGGGACAGAGAGGTGACCCTGACAGCTGTCTCTAAAAAGACCTGAGGCTCTCACATACATATAATCATTTATAAATTCTACTCCTCCCAACATACTCATGCTCTAACACCAGGGCATGGAAATGAAATGGTCCCTTTTTACCTCTTCCATGCCCTTCCTTATTCCAGGCTGATTTCCTTAACTGCCCTTTGTGATTTCTTCTATCCTTCAAATTTGCCTGTAATATTCAGTTTAACCTGATTTTACTTTTTAAATTAAATTGATTTTTTTCAATGAACAAAAATCTAATTTCTCTCCTTTTCATGTCCCTCCCTTATTGGAAAAAGGAAGAGATAACCCTTGTAATAATCCACCTTGTTGGAACAAATTTCCACATTGACCATGTCCAAAAATGTGTATTTGTATTGAGGCCATCACCTTCCTTTCAGGAAGTTTAGCCTGATTTAACCTAGGTGAACACAGCATGATGATGTGATATGCTCCAGCCTCTACACTTGTCTAAGGACAGGCTCAAGTCTTACCCTCTTGCCCCATCAGGCAGTCAGGTGCTCAGGTGCTTTTCTCTTCAATTCATCATTGCTGTATAATGGAGACAGCACCAAATAGGATTCCAATGATTTGGATTCAGATCCCCATTCTGTTGCTCTTACTTTCATGACTTTAAACAAATCATACCCTCTTTGACCTCAGTTTCCTTATATGCAAAATAGAAGGTTGACCTAAAAGACTTCTGAGGTTCCTTCTAGCTCTAAATCCCATGAATCAGAATTTCTTATTGCAAGTGTACTTGGCCTTCTCGGACACCTACAGTCCCCTTCCTATACTCCCCACCAGGATTCCCTCTTTGTTCCATACCAATTCTGGACAGTATTTTATAGTCTCTCCCCACTGTAACACTCCCTGTCCTCTCTGTCTCTCTTTTCCAGATGTGAGGTGGCAGACAGAGAAACTTACATGCATGCCATTTTAGGGAAACAACCTCTGAGCAATGAAATCATTCAATTGGAGTAAAGTCAACAGGACAAGCCTTATTTTTTTACTTCAGATATACAAAGACATAATATTGAAAATGAGTTCTAACATAGCAGAGGGTATGTTTTTTCATTCTCATATTTTTCTACAGAGATTTTTTTTTCAAAAAGTTATATGGAGTCAGGAAGAGCTGAGTTCAAATCCTACCTCAGACACTAGTTGTGTGACCCTGGGCAAGTCACTTTATCTCTATTTGTCTGAGTTTCCTCATATTTAAAATGGGGATAATACCTCCCAGGGTTGACATGAGGATCAAATGAGATAATATTTGTAAAGTGATCTGTAAACCTTAAAGTGCTTCATAAATGCTAGTTATTATACTGAACTGTTCTATGCAGCCTAAAGCTATTGATTGGTTAGGAACTGGGTAGAAGATATTCTGCTTAGTGAATGTTAGAAGGGCCACTTCAGATTTTCTATTTAGCACTATAACCAAGGAAAGTTTAGCTGCTATACCTTCATCCAATAGCTAGACCTTAAGTATCTGAAAATCCTTCACAAACGTCAATTCGTAAGGCTTAAATGCTTGGCAAATGCCAGCTCAGAGCCTAGCCCTGCTAATTACTATCCACTTTCTTCTACCTTCTCGTGATAACAGCCACCTTAGCCCATCTTCCCCTTTCCAAACTTAGATTTCAGTTTCAAAGAGTCTGTAAAATAGATAGTGGTCAAGACATAGGTTGCCCATGTTAAATATGCCAAGGCTCTCCTTCCAAGAATATGCACAAGGTCTATAATCAGAGGACCTAGATTTGAATTCTGGTTCTGCTACTCATTAGTGATGTGACCCTAGGCAGATCCCTTAACCTCTCTGGGCATCGGTTTCCTTATTTGTAAAATGAGAATTTTTCCTAAATGATGCTCTAAATCTATGCCACCGTGACATTTTTGTGAATTTTCAGGGAGTGAGGAAGCAAGATACATCATGAGCCTTTCTCTCCATCTATGGATGAAGATTTTCTGAGATACCACTGATATATTAATGAAGTTGATGTGGAATAGCTGGAAGAACACTGTATTTAGAGTCAGGGGTCCTGGACTCTCATTTCTAGCTCAGCCCTTTCCTAGCTGTGACTTTTTTGCAAATCTCTGCATTTCTCAAGGCCTTAATTTCTTTCTTTTTAAAGAGTTTGGACAAGATGGTCTCTGAGGTTTCTTCCAGCTCTAAATCTTTGGATCCTAGATGAAACACAGTCATGGCATCATAGATTGAGAACCGTAAGTGGCCTCAGAAGTCATCAGGTTCAAGGCCCTCATTTTACAAATGAGGAAATTGAAACAGAGAGGTTGACTAACTTGCCCAGGATCACCAGCTGGCAAGTGATTGAGGCAGAATTTGAGCATGTCTTCCTGAATCCCAAGTCGCTATCAATGAAACCAAGCCACCTCTTCATCCTTCAATCCTCCCTAATTCCTCTCCCTCTGCCCCTCAAAGGAGGAAGGGCTGGCTCTGAAAATTGGTATGGAAGGGCTTCCCTCTATCCCCTGGACAGGGAACTAATGGCTTCCCAATTAACAAGAAATAAGGCAGCCCTCTGAAATTCTCCTCCTATAGAGTCTAGATTTTAAACTTATCTCCCAGGTTGTGGAAAATGAAACTTCAAAGAGGGGCAGATCCTTCCATCCCAGGAGCCTTTCCTTTCCAACTCTGACCTGAGAAATCATAAGCGTGTCACTGACCTCCCTCTGACAAAACAGTCCAGCTTCAGGAGGAAGCCTCCAGCCCCACTACTCACCCTCTGAGGCCTGAATGACCAGCAGTACAGCGGCAGCCAGGACAGCTGCTCCCGTTGGCCTCATTCCTCTCTCCTCCAGCCTTCTCTGGGGAGCTGGCTTTCAGGAAGCAACAGGCTCCTGGTGTGCCTGAGTCCAGAGGGTGAATGAAGAGATAAATGAGCTGAGCCCCGCCCCCCAGAGGCACTCCTGTCAACATTTCTCATATTTCTTTTACTGGGGGAAGTTGTGTTGGACCACAGACTCACAGACATACACACCCCTGAAATGCTAGACTGGATAGATTAATAAAGGCTGGTTCCTTCTGGTTACCTCCTGAGGGACTTGGATAAGGAGCTTAAATGCCACCAAAGGAGGCAGAGGACATGAATTCACAGCTGACTGGTACTTTCTAACCATGTGACCCAGGGCAAATCACTTAACCTCCTCTCCGGGATTTAGTTCAAGTCTTAATTTTTACTTCACCCATACATCGACATAATTATGAAAATGAGTTCAAAAATATACAAAGTGACTTTTTTTCATTCTTATGTTTTCCAACAATTTATATGAAATAGAGAAATAGTCTTCTTAAAAAAAATCTCATTTAACTTGAGTTGGTCCATGAAGTCTAAAGCCACTGCACTTTTCTAACTACAATTTCCTTTGGTGCTCATCTGTAAAATGGGCTCTAAATCAATGATCTCATGATCATCAAAAGACAACGGATGTCTCAATTTAACAGACATTGATTAAGTGCCTACTGTGTGTATTATATGGTGCTAGACATGAGAAAAGTTACAAAGTTTAGACAAGACCTTCTCCTCACTCTTACATAGTCTATTAAGGGAAATAAAAATACATTCCCATAGAACTAAAATACATGAGTATGTTAAAAAGTAGCCAAAGAAAGTGTTATGCTGCAAAGGGGGAAAGATTGTTACCAGTAGTAGACTAGGGATCTCCATCTGTGGCTAGTCTTTAATAATCAAAAATCATTAAGGATAAAACGTATGTGCTTAGTAAAACCCTTCTTTGCTTATTCTTATTTATTGGAGAAGAGAGACTCTAATTCTCAAGACAATGGGAAAAAGATGAAATGGTAAAAGAATTGAGAAAGAGCACCTCTGACTCCATTAACATTTTATTATTTCTCTGAAGTCTGTTGCCTCCTTTTTCATTTAGTCCAGACATGTGATTTGGTCAGTGTAGGGACCACCTAGAATGAAAACTCCCCCCACCACTACAGATCAGTGTCTCCTTTATGACTTTTAGTCCTATAGAAGTTCCTGGGGGCACAGAGAGGTTAAGTATCTTACCAGTGGTCACAGAGCTGTCACATGTCAGAGACAGGACTTGAAGCCATATATTCCTGACTTCAAGGCTAGTGCTCTATTTACTATGCAACATTGCCTCTGAGGATTACCTAATGCTGAAGTTTAATTGTTCACTATCCCCTTTGACTTATCTTAAACTCCTATCTATTTCCATACAAGTATTTGCAAAATTAAAAAAAAAAATCCTTAGGAAAGCTAAGAAAGCTTGGCATACTTATTTCAGAGTCAGTAAAGGTAGAAACTTGTCTTCAAAGGGATATGGATAAAGAGGATCTAGGCGGAAGAAAGAGTGATGGAAGAGATACTAAAAATCTTTATCTTCTTTCAAGGTTAAACTCAGATACCATCACCTCCCTGTGAAATCTTCCTAGATTCCCCCACTCTCCATGGAGTGTGCGCTCCACTTCCTTAAATTACCACCTACTTCCTCATCTGTGTGCATGTTGTAGCCCCCATCCTCCCCCCACCCCACAAACACACACACTCTAAGAGGAATTTAAATTCTATGAAGTCAGGGATTGTTCCCATTTTTTGTCTTTGTATCCCCAGCAGCTGGACCAGGGCCTTGTGTGTAGATAAGCAACACTGTCAAGTTTAAAGTTTGAAAGATCAAGAGATTGTGTCTAATTCATACATAGTTCTTCTTGTGTCTTTATAAGACAAGTGTCATCTCTTTATTGGAAATGCACTGTTTCTGGAGTTTGTCTCATTAATTCCCTTTACAATTTATTTATAGTTTAGATGTCTTTGTTGTTGCACATGTGGACACACACACACACACACACACACACACGCTTGTTGATTCTTCTCTTCTTTCCTTATGAATATTCATGGTTCCAGAGGGCACTTTACTTTATCAGCTGTGTATTAAATCATTTCTGAGGAACCTTTTAAAGAGAAAGTACACTTGATATGTAACTACATATCTCTCAGTGCATATCAAAAACTAGCTGGCTTTATATACAACTATAAATTGACCTCAACCATATCTTCCTCTAGTTCTTTTCAAGGCCTTTTGGAGATCTTAGATGTCTAATGAAGCAACTCCTCAAAAGGATTATTTTTAAAATGAGTTAGAAACACATTCCTTGCACCCTTTACTTTTCTAAACTAGAGGTATTTCTGGTTATAGCAAAAATTTTTTTTTCTTTTCTGTTTCATGTTTTGATTGATTATGATTTAATTAAAACTGCTATTTTTATTGTTCAGTCATTTCAGTTGTGTCCATTTCTTCTAGACCTCATTAGAAATTGGAGTGGTTTATCATTTCCTTCTCCAACTCATTTTACAGATAAGAAAACTCAGAGTTAAGTGCTTGCTCAGGGCCACACAGCTGCCCCTAAGCTGTTATTAATGGAGATTTTATTAATACTAGCCAGTCTTATAGATCAAGAAAAATTTCCTGGAGTCAAGATGGTGGAGTAGAAACAGGACTTCGCAGTGGCTCCAGCTTCCGCATTCACCAATCCACATAAAAGGGGACTCTGAACAAACTTTGGAGTTACAGAACGCACAAAAGGACACAGAGAAGCTAAGCTCCTGCTAAGGACAGCCCAGCAGCCCGGCAGGGAACAGCCCAGAGGAGCTCTCTGGGAGCCAAGCCCAGCCCTGCGTGAACCAGAGGTTTTAGCCCCAGGATGGCCTGACCAGTAGCCGGCTAGAGGGACTCCAGAACACCACACCTATGGCTGTTTCTAGAATTATCAACATATAGATGCCAAGGACCAAGTGAGAGGTCAGAGCATTGTGGACTTTGGGACCAGTAGTGGGGAGAGGGTCAGCTTTTGCCCAGAGGGCAAGAAGCCACTGAGACCCTTGGGCACTGCCGGCACCACATTGCAGCTTCAGCTCCTGGCCTGTGGACTGTAGGGGGACCAGGGACCAGTCTGAGGGGTAATCGCTCTTACTTTAACTTTCTTGGATCTGGATTGAGGTCTGGGGTGGAAGTCCTGAGGTGTGTGACCAGATTGCCAGAGCATGTGGAGGCTTCAGAGAGGGCACCCAACTAATACCTCCAGCAGCTGAAAAAACCACAGGGTTTGGGATGGAAGCTCCCCTGTCTGGTGGCAGAGTCCTACTGTGTCAACAAGCCCAAAAGTCAAGTAATTGAGTGGCATCATGCCTAGGCAAAGGAAACAAAATAAACAGAAAAATTCAACATTAGACTCCTATTTTGGGGGCAAAGAGGATCAGGGCATGGAACAGGAGGAGGGCTATGAGGTCAGAACTCCTGCACCAAAACCTTCAAATGAAAATGTGAGCTGCTTGCAGGCCATATAGAGGACCTTAAGAAGCAGACAAGAGAAGTGGAGGAAAAATTGGGAAGAGAAATGAAAATGATACAAGAAAATTATGAAAGGAGAGTCAACACTCTGACTGAGGAAAATAACGCCGTAAAAAATAGACTATCTCAAATGGCAAAAGAGGCTCAAAAAGGCAATGAGGAGAGGAATGCCTTAAAAAGACAAATTTTCCAAATGGAAAAAGAATCTCAAAAGCTCACTGAGGAGCATCTTTCCTTCGGATTTAGAATGAACCAAAGGGAAGCTAGTGACTTTTTGAGAAATAAAGATGCTGTTAAGCAGATCCAAACAAATGAAAGAATAGAAAGCAATATGAAATATCTCATGGGAAAAACCACTGACCTGGAAAATAGATCCAGGAGAGATCATTTAAAAATTATTGGACTACCTGAAAGCCATGATCAAAGAAAGAACCTAGAATCATCCTCCAAGAAATTGTCAAGGAAAACTGCCCTGATGTTTTAGAACCAGAAGGCAAAATAGAGGTTGAAAGAATCCACCAATCACCTCCTGAAAAAGATCCCAAAAAGAAAACTCCTAGGAAAATTATAGTCAGCTTCCGGAATTCCCAGATCAAGAAGAGAATATTACAAGCAGCCAGGAAGAAACACTTTCAATATTGTGGAAACACAATCAGGATAACACAGGATCTGGCAGCTTCTACACTGAGGGATCGAAGGGCCTGGAATATGATATTCGAGAGGTCAAAGGAGCTGGGATTAAAACTAAGAATCACCTACCCATCAAAACTGAGTATCATGTTTCAGGGGAAAATATGGTCATTCAGTGGATTAGAGGACTTTCAAGTATTCTTGAAGAAAAAACCAGACTTGAGTAGAAATTTTGACATTCAGATACAAGAAGCAAGAGAAGCATGAGAAGGTAAACAGGGAAAAGCAATCATAAGGAACTTATCAAAGTTGAACTACTTACATTCTTACATGGAAAAAAATGATAATTGTAACTGATGAAACTTTTCTTAATATGAAAATAGTTGAAGGGAATAGAAATATATATATGTGTCTGTGTGTGTGTGTGTGTGTGTGTGTGTGTGTGTGTGTGTATAGTCTTTATTGGAGGGTATATAGGTATAAGAATACATATGTGAATGTGTATATATATGTTTACAGGTATACCTAGATAGAGGGCACGGGACCAATTTAATAGGAAGGGACGATACTTAAAAGGTGAAATCAAGAGGTGAGAGAGGAATATAATGAGAGGAGATGGAGAGAGACAGAATGGGGCAAACTATCTCATATAGAAGAGGCAAGGGAAAATGGATACAATGGAGGGGAAGAACAGGAAGGCATAAGGGAATAGGTGAACCTTATAACCATTGAATTTGGCTCAGGGAGGGAATGATATACGCACGAAATAGGGTATCTCACCCTACAGGAGAGTAGGGGGGAAGGGGATGAGAGGGGGGATGATGGAAGGGAGGGCAGGCTGGGTGGGAGGGAATTAGGAAGCACCCACTTTTGAAAAGGGGCAGGACAAAAGTAGAGAATAGAACAAGTAGGAGGTGGGATAGGAGGGAGGGAAATATAGTCAGTCTTTTACAATATATCTACTATGGTAATGTTTTGCATTGGGTACACATGCACAACCTAGATTGAATTGCTTATCTTCCCAGTAAGGGTGGGCAACAAGGGAGGAAGGGAATGAATTTGTAATTCAAAGTTTTAAAACCAAATGTTTAAAAATGTATATATACTATTATTTTATTTATTTATTTATTTATTTTTCTTTTCGGAGGGCAATTGGGGTTAAGTAACTTGCCCAAGGTCACACAGCTAGGTTTTTGTTTGTGTGTGCGTTAAGTGTCTGAGGCCGGATCTGAACTCAGATCCTTCTGACTCCAGGGACGACGCTCTACTCACTGCGCCACCTAGCCGCCCCTTATATATACTATTATTAATACTATTTTACAGGTAATTGGGAAATAAGAGGAGGGGATATCCTGGGGGACTGCTATTTTGGGGAGGCAGATAGGAGAAAAATGGGGAGAAAATTTGTAACACAAAAACTGGCGGAAATGAATGAAGTAAAACAGAAGTTAATAAAGCATTAAAAGAAAGATTTATAATGAAGGGGGAAAACCATGAGAAAGAAAAAAATAAACAAAATAAAACACACACACACACACACACACACAATTTCCTGCTATTCTAGTCAGTTAGGGGGCTGTAATATTAATGGGATAGAAGATCTTCTCTCCCTCCCTCTCCATTAATAGACCTCAGGTGGAGCCCATTAAGGGAAGCTTGCTTAGGGGAGGCTTGCTTGTAGGAAGGCTTTCACACCTTTTGCTAATTTCTAATTTGACACTGAGTCATGAGGGCTGTGATACCTTCTGGCTCTGAGAAGTATATATAAAAAATTTATTTTAATTAAAATAAGTATATGTATGTATATAAGTATACACACACACACACACACACACACACTCTGAGTCAGTATTTTGCTTTGGGGGCTCGCCTATGAGAAGGATCTTGTGATTCCCTGATTGGGATTCTGAGTGGCAGTATGTTTGTAGCTCCCTGACTGCTCAGATGTAAAGGCTCTCTCAATCCAGGGATGTATGTAAAGGGTATAGTTGATTCAGGCAGTCAGAGCCCTGTCTCTTGGTCTTTATTTCTCTGCTTGTATTTTCTCTGAAGTTCAGGGTGCCGACTTTTCCCCTGAACTAGTGAATGTAATTAAAAAAGATTGTTAACCCTTAAACAGCTACCTTTCCTAGTAAATCAGATCTAAAAAGCTATGCTGGCAGCCATCCTGGATGAAGCACTAGGCCTGAAATCAGGAAGCCCTGTGCTCAAACCCTACCTCAGACATTTATTAGCTGTGTAACCTTGGGGAAGTTATTTAACATCTTTGTGTCTCAGCTATAAAAAAAATGGGAATAAGAAAAACACTAACTTTCCAGGATTGTTGTGAAGATCAATGACATGATATTTATAAAGTCTTAGCATGGCATCTGGCACATAGTTGGTACTTTAAAAATGCTTCTTCCCTTCCCCCTCAATACTTTGTGTTTTTAATTTTCACTTTTTAATTCCAGGTAATATAAGGTCTTGATATCACTATAGTATTTACTTCTAAATCAGTATCACATTTTATAATGTGTTTTTAATAATCTAGATGCAACTGTTTTTTTAATTCTATATTCCTATAAAGGATATTTTTAAGGAGTCTTGGAAAGGCAAAAATTTTACTTTTTTAATATAAGAAGCTTTTTACTAAATACTATTAGTTTAGAAACCTAACTTTCAAGAGCCAGAAACTGGCTATTGTTAAAATCCTTTTCTGACCTAGATATTTATTGCAAAGTAAGATAATAAGGTCAAATATTTTTCCATTTAAAGATTTTAAAGAAATTCTTGTCAGTGAAATGGTAGATGTTAGTTAAATTTGGGGCCACCCAGTACTCTGACCTTGGGAAAAAGCTTTTGGGGCCAACAGAAGATCAGTCTTCAGAGAAATCTACATTTGTCCAAGAGAAAGAAACACTAGCTAGCAGTGCCTTTGTATTCTTTACAGTTGGTACCATCTAGGAATCAGTGATACTGGAGTACTAGAAACAGGCCTTGCATTGTAGAACCATCATCACTCAGGTGACTCACCAAATTTGGCTCCAAGTTATTTCCAAATAAAAAAATCCTTGCTCAACAGCTAAAGACTCACAATCATTGAAGACGTTCAAGAGAAGATAAACGTGACTCTCAAATACAGTTCCCAAAGAGAAAGTTCTCAGAATGCTTTGACCAAGGGCACCATCTCTGGCACGAGTTTGTGGCCTTCTGAGGTAGTTACCTTGAAGGGGACAACACTCATTTAGATGTAGAAGTGTGAGAGAGGAGCAGCCCAGCTTAGTGAATAGAGAGCTGGCCTCAATGCCAGGAAGGTCTAGGTATAAGCTCCCTCTCTGATACAGACTATCTGTATGGCCCTGGGTAAATCACTTCATACCTCGTAGAAGTTCCCTATACTAATGCCCAAGTCCCTTTATTAGAAAACTAGTCTGTCTTTGCTTCCTTGGGAATGATAACAGTTAAGAGTGTTAACACATTGTCATATTATTGTTAAAGTTCCCTGAAAGAAAGATCTTGTACCCACTGAAGCTGCATAGCTCGACCTTCATGGCTGCAAGTGTGAGAAAGATGGCGAAGAGAAAACGTAACTCTTGTTTTCAGTAGAATAGAAGAATTCTTATTCATCATCCTCAAAATACAAAATGGAAATATGATGCATAGTTCATAGTAATTGTTTAAGCTACAGATGAGTCAAAATGGTCGAGTAATACACAAAGAAAGAAGGGCTTTGTTAGGAGCATGGCCATGTTACTAAGGGACCTTTGTGGTTGGGGTCAGATATGTAGTCCCTCTATATTAATTTGGGGAAGTGGGTCAAAGAGAATTTGGACTTTGCCTCTGTCCTCAGAGATGGTGCCTGAGCTGACCTTTGAAAGAAGCAAAGGATTCTAAATTAGATTCTAAATTAGAACTTCCAGCCCTCTAGTCCTTCCCACAATAGCACATAACTACAACAGAAAGGGAACTTCAGTTGTCTAATTCTGTGTATTTTGTTTAGTTCTCTATTAAGCAATCATCTTCCTTATTCCCTTACTTCTCATCCAACCCTGAACATTCATACCCACTATGAAACAGGGGCCCATTGTTATGATGCATTTACTTGTGCCAATGGAATGTTTACATTTCATTTCCTTGAGGTAGAAATAGTTTGACTTCCCATTGTAAGAGTAAAGTTTAGTGGCTTCTATGTTCTCCTTTGCCAGAAACTTTTCAAGATGAAAAGTCATACCAAATAGCCTGGCTTTAGATCAGTTGCTCTTTTCAGTGGTTTTTATCTTGTGGTAAAATGTTTTATCTGAAGCCTCCTGTTCTCACTTCCCCACCACTACCATCCCTATTGTACAGATGCTTTTTTCTTTTTGGTCTTGAAGAAGGTCTTGACCACCTTCTGTAGTCAAAGCTTGTCTTCAGTGTCCTTTACCTTCCTTTCCCTATTTTGCTACCCTCTTTTGGTGCTTATCTCTATGATAAACACCATGTTACAACTCAGTGCTGTAAAAAAAAAAATTGTGCTAGGGTCCTTCTACGCCCGCAGGATGGGAAGGTTTTTCCAACTTTTGAACGCAAAATGCAAGTCTGCATTCTTTTCAAAGAGGAACCCCCGACAGATCAATTGGACTGTCCTGTATAGAAGAAAGCACAAGAAGGGTCAGTCGGAAGTGATTCAAAAGAAAAGAACTCGCCGGGCTGTTAAATTCCAAAGGGCCATCACTGGGGCTTCTCTTGCTGATATAATGGCCAAGAGGAACCAGAAACCTGAAGTTCGGAAGGCCCAACGAGAACAAGCCATCAGGGCTGCCAAGGAAGCAAAAAAGGCTAAGCAAGCAACTAAGAAGACAGCTGCATCTGCTGCTAAGGCTCCTACAAAGGCAGCACCTAAACAAAAAATTGTGAAGCCTGTGAAAGTTTCTGCACCCTGAGTTGGTGGAAAACGTTAATTGTATGCTAAATTGGAATAAATAAAAGGAAATTTAAAGCAAAAAAAAAAAAGAAAGAAAGAAAACAAGAGTTACATATTGAGCTTTCACCAAAATGAATAGAATAGAAATAAGAACAATGACCAGCAGCTGGACTTGGAATGATTCTCAAGGTCAGAGTGGTGGGGGAAGGGGATTGTTGGGAGGGAATGTTGTAAAATTTCTTTTCTTGTGATCTTTAAAATACAAGATAGGTTGTTTTTTAATTGAAATGAATAACAATCTTAGAGTTGGAAGTGAGCTTTAGAGTCTTCTAATCCAACTGTGTCCATTTTACAGATGAGAAAACTGGGTCCCTTAGATGTGAAGTGACTTGATTAAGGTCCACAGGTTATAAGTATCAGAGGAAGGATTTGGACCCAAATCCAGGACTTTTTCCCACTACTTCACACTGTCCGTCTCAGAAATATCTCTGCCCTAAGAGAAGGCGAGGTCAGCAGGACAACAAAGCAAGGTCCTTCTGTGTGATATGATTCCATGACAGATTTATACTCTACAATAATGTTTATGAAGGATTGGGTGCCAGCTATGCCAAAGTAAATAGAAAGAGGAAAATAGGTTACTTATCAGTAGCAAGAGAATTTGAATGAGAATCAAAGTTGGGGATTTCCCTGGTTCTGAATTTCCCATTCCTGGTTAACACTATACTATGCCTCCAGAGATAAGTTAGTTTGATTCTTTCTACATCTTTTCAAGATAACTGAATTGTCACAAATTAAAAGCAATATCTTATACGAGGCAGTTAATGTTATCTCCATAATGGGGACAAGCACAGAGGTTAGTTGAATTTCTCCAGGTCATACAGAAAGTCTGAGTCACTAAACTAGAAAGGAATTTTAATAGCTTGCTTATCCTACGCTCTAATCAGAAAAGAACTGCTTATAAGCCATCCCACCCGAGGCTCTTCCTGAGGAGGAAAAAATTGAAGGGTCTGAGGAGGAGGCAGTTGTTTATTCTCCAAGAAATGAAACAGCCACAGGTGAGAGATCATCCTGTAAAGATCAGAGGAAGAAGAAAAGAAAAGTGGTAATTGGTGAATTCTTGCTGAGGGGTCCTAAGGAAGACTAACAACAACAACAATAACAATAACTAACATTTACACAGTACTTTGTTGTTTGAAGAGTTCAATATAGATGCACGGAGAACTCACTTGCCAACTTGAAATCTGTGAGAATTGGCAAAGTGACAGAGAAGAAAAACAGGAACATGGAATGGTCCTGTAAAGCTAGTATCAGTGGTACCAACACTCAGCTGAGGCTGACAAGGGATGCTAAGGACAAGAAAAATGGTTGGGGGAGAGGGTATTTATATTGGGGAAAAGATGAAGATCAAAGCAAGGCTAAGATTGTTACTAGGGGTGGCTAGGTGGCGCAGTGAGTAGAGTGCTGGCCCTGGAGTCTCAGAAGGACCCAAGTTTGGTTCCAGCCTCCAACACTTAACACGCATAAATAACAACAACAAAAAAAAACCTAGCCATGTGACCTTGGGCAAGTTACTTAACCCCAATTGCCCTCCAAAAAGAAAAAAAAATACTGTTACTCAGAATGGCTGGTAACAAAAATGTTGACAAAAAGTTGGCAGAGATGCTCAATTATTATTTTGCTTTTCTTTTCCCTGGCAAAAAAAAAATGAGCTTTGGATTTGGGAAGAATAGAACAAAAATGACTAATGGGGTGTGTCACATTAGTGTTATTTTGGGGTTTGCAGAGAGAAATGAAAAAAGAAAGCTTTCATGATTCTCCTGGCTATTTTCCCCCACCAATTAGCACTGATTTCTCTCTAAATGAGGGATTTTGTGGTAAGCCTGCTACTGCACCAGAATGGGAAAAAACAACCTACCACAGAACTTCATATCCTAATCAGATTTATTCACCTGTAATGGGGAGGAGAAAAGATTGTCCAATGAGGGCCCAGCCTTTCACACATGCTCAAGCTTGCCTTTCTCTTGAATGAACCCTAAGCATGATGATCTTTCTGCCTGATTCCAGTCTAATACATGGAGGGTTGGTGAACCTACTTCTATCCACAAGTGACTCATGAGTCATCACTCCTTCCAGTTTGGCAGCCAACTCAAAGACTCTTCATGACCACATAGCACCATCTCTCAGCCACCAGAAATATGAAAAGTTCTTCCCAGCAATTGAAGGATATAGAATAAATAACTGACAGAAATAAATGGATAGGTCAACAATAAAATAAATTATCTCAACCAACTCTAAGATCCTAACTGAACTGCCAAGAGAAAAGGGCTCAAGGCCCATACTTTGGTAAAAATATAATAGTGCCTTTGATCAAGTATATAAACTACTTTATCTGGACCCATTTTTCTAATAAGACATATCAGTTCATTCATTAAGAAGGGTTAGCATTTGTAGCTACAAAAATCCCAAATAGTAAATGTATCCTTATGTATATTATGAAAGGAGAGTATGAATACTACAAACTAGATGTTAAGGAATAGATTGCAATAGTCAAAGTTTAGTCCCAGAGAGTCTTTCAGAGGACAGAAATCAAAACCTATTTCCATAATCATACTAAGGTGTTTTAATTTCTAATATGGTAAATATTGATAGATACTACCCACATAAATAAAGGCACTTTTTGGAGGAAGTCCTCAATAATTTTAAGAGTGTAACAAGTGTAAAGTACAGAGTCCAAAAGTTTGAGGACCACCATGCTAGACAAAAGCTAGAATCTAGAAAAGATTTTGACAGGATAAAATACTAGAGCAAATAAATAAAGAAACTTGATAAGAATAAATGTAAAATCTTACACTAGGGTTCAAAAAAGCAATTTCACAGTACAAGATGGGGAGACATGGCTAGACAGCATTATAACTAGAAGAGGATAAAAGAGACAACATGGCATAGTGGATAGAGAATTGTTTGAATTAGGAATTAATCAGTCAGTTTTCTGATAAAGAAATCAAAACAACTTATAGTCATATAAAAATGCTCTAAATCATTATTTATTAGAGAAATGCAAATTAAAACAACCTTGAGATATCATTTTACACTTATCAGGTTAACTAATATGATAGAAGAAGAAAGTGACAAATGTGGAAGGAGAAGTGAAAAAATTGGGACACCGATTCACTGTTGGTGGAGTTGTGAACTGATCCAACCATTTTGCAGAGCAATTTGGAATTATGCCCAAACAGCTATTAAACTGCCTATATTCTTTGTGCCAGCAATACTGCTATTAGGTCTGTTTCCCAAGATGATTAGGGGAAAAGGAAAGGAATAATGAAGAGTAAAATGAGAAGAACCAAGAGAACATTGTATATAGTAACAACAATATTGTTTTAAGAACAACTTTCTGACTATAGTCATTCTGACTGTTATAAATAAACAAATTAATTACAAAGGTCCTATGAAGGAAGATGTATCCAGAGAAAGAACTGACATATATGTATGTGTGTATACTTATACATACATACACATACATAAACACACAAACATTTGTGTCTAATGGTAGCCATCTCTAGGGTGGGGGGGATGAAGGGGAAAAAGTTATATAACTTTGTTGTATATTTACAAGGAATAGCAGGTTGTACATAATAGATATGCAGTTTCAGGTGCAGTCTTCTGTTCTTCTAGTCTATTTTGTTATGGAAATGTTTGCTTTATTTCTTAAGCTTAGAATAAAAACAAAAAGAGAGTCCCTGTGCTAAGGGGTAATTAAAAAAGAAATTAATCAATTAATATTTATGAAGTGACTATTATGTTCTAGACTCTGTGCTCAGCTTTGGGGACCCCATTTTAGGAAGGACATTGATAAACTACCGACCATCTAGGGGAGGGCAATTATGATGGTGAAAGCCTTGTGAGTCTCAGTTAAAGGAACTGGGATTTTTAGCATGGGGAAGAAATGGCTAAGGGAATTTATGATAGTTGTCTTCTGTAGAAGAAGGTTTTGTGTTCTCTCTCTTAAGGACAGAAATAAGAGCCATGGGAAGAAATTACAAGGAAATAAATTTAGATTTGATATAAGGAGAAACTTTCTAACAATGAATTCTCTAAAAGGAAATTGGTTTTCCTCAAGAGGAATGAGATCTCACTCATCTGAGATTTTCAGAGGCTAGATGATTTCTTTTTAGGTATATTGTGTGTGTGTGTGTGGGGGGGGCAGTCTTTTTCAGGTATGTATATGACCAGCTGGCTACTGAACTCTCTTTCAAATCTAAACTTCTTTAATTATATGGGTTATCCCCAAAGACTATACATATTTTAAAAATTCACAAAGAGAGAATCCACCATTTTGTAGTAGCAAAACACTGGAATCAAGGTGGGTACCTATTGGTTTGAGAGTGGTATAAATTATGGCATTAGCTCGGACACACTGAGGTTACAATTCATTAAAATCCTCCCCCTTACTTCCCCCTCTTCACCCCAAACACAAACTGTCATCTAGCTCAGAGGTCTCTGAGGGGTGTGTGATCAATCAGAGGGTTGGAAGATGAGTTGCATCCCACCCTCCCCTCAAGCATCAACCATGGACTTTGTCTCCAACACAACTACACCCATATTGTCCTTCCACACTCCCCCACTCTACCCCTTCCCTCCACTATGCAAATTACCAACCTCCTTCCTTCTGAAACAGGCATTGGCCCCTCAGAGCAGTTATAACCTGACTGCTACCTGGGCACCTGTCCCTCCTGATTGTTGTTTTGTTAAAGTCAGCCATTAATCTAACTTCTCAAAACTTTTTTGGTCCCATTATCAATGTGCTAGATATTGTTCCCAATTTTATCTCATCTGCAAATTTGATAAGCATTCTTTCTGTGTTATCTGAGGTTCTGATCAGCAGGTTAATGACACAATGTCAAGAACAGACCCTCAGGACCCTCTACTGGAGAGACCTCCTTCCAAGTCAATTATTATTGTTGTTGTTGTGTTGTTCCAGTCACGTCTGATTCTTATGACTCCATCTGGGGTTTTCTTGGCAAAGATACAGGAATGGATTGCCATTTCCTTCTCCAGCTTATTTTACAGATGAGGAAACTGAGGCAAACAAGGTTTAGTGACTTGTCCAAGGTCATACAGTCAGTACATGTCTGAGGTAAAATTTGAACTCAAGTCTTCCTGACTGTAGGCCCATCTCTCTATCCACTTTGCCACTTAGCAGCCAGGTTGATGTCAATCCATTAATGACTACTTTTCAAGTTATATCATTAAATAGTCCCCAGATATATCAAAATGTGCTTCTATCTAACCCACATTTTCCCATCTTGTTGACAAGGCTCTAATCTCTCAGTTCTTTGAGATAAGTAGGGAGAGTCTTATTATCCCTATTTCACAGGTGAGGAAACTGAACCTCAGAGAAATGAAATGATTTCCCCAAGGCTGCACAGCTAATAACTGACAAGGTCTCCTCACTCCAGGCCCCTATATACCTCACCTCACTATCTACTTTCTTTTTTTCTAAAGCAATCATGGGGAATTTAGGAACATGAAATTCCAAGTATTTCTGCACCGAAAGAATAGGGAAGAGGGTCGGTTAGGTGGCAAAGTGAATGGAGCACTGGCCCTGGAGTCAGGAGGACCTGAGTTCAAATCCAGCCTCAGACACTTACTAGCCAGTATGACCTTGGGCAAGTCAACCCCAATTGCCTTACCTTCCCCTCTCCAAAAAAAACCAAACAAACCCCAAAACCTCAAAGAATAGGGAAGGGCAAAAATCACAACCCCAGTGGAGTTTATAATCAAAGGCAATCGTTTATTTTATCAGCTGTAGAACAATTCCTGCGGCTCTCATAGTAACTTAGGGTCCATTGCCTCAAGTAGTTGCCCAAAAGTCCTTGGAGCCTTATATAAACACCCCAAATAGGCTGAAATCCACCCCACCCCCAGATGCTAAAACCAGGGAGTGAAACTGCCTCTCCTCACTTTTATATAACACCTTGAGCACCACATGATCGTTTTGTGACTTAGCAGTCATAAACTGTTAGATAGAACTAGAAGTGCCCTTTGATGTCAGACTACCTCCTTCATTTTACAGATGAGAAGATTGAGGCCCAGTGAGGGGTAGTGGCTTGCTTAAGGTCACATAGCTTATTAGCAGCAACCTGAGATTAGACTTTAGGTTACCTGGCTTCCAGTCCAGTCCTTTTTCCGTAAAGCTGTTATTGCTTTTTTTTTTTAATTATGGGATAATTCATCTCTCATTGTAAATGAAAATTGTCTGCCATGACCAAAATATTATGCAATTTTATGAGGTGACCACTCCCTTTTGGGAAAAGTAGGGCATCTACTTGAAAAATGACTCATCACAAATGCAACTTGGGGAGTAGATGGATTAGCTGAGACTGCACGGGGAGCACCCACATCCATGAACTTACAGTTGCTCTCCAGTATAGAAGCATATGGGGAAACAGATGCTATGCCAGTCAAAGAGTCAGGCATGGAGAAGGAAGAATTTATTGCTACACGTGCCTTTAGCACACAGCCTCCGTGATTCCTGAGGAAAGGAAGAGTGCATCCCTCTCCAAGGAGAAGATTTTTACAACATGCAATGTATGTATGGCCCTTATAGCAGGAGTCACAGTATGAGGGACATTTTAGCGAGCTCTTTGGCCCAGGAACCAGCTTTCCTTCAGGTAGCAGCCAGTTTTCTAATACCTGTCCTTTTGACAGGGTGCCATTTGAGGATAATTGGTGTCCCCAACCATCTTAGCTCTGTGCCTGGTGTATGGCAGATAATTAATAAATACTTATTGATTGATTGATCCTGATAGGTACTGGGGGTTCCATTAAACTCTCTGACTCTTCTCATATTTGACTAGACCACAGCTATATTTTATTCTTTATCTAAGATATTGCTGTCATCCCTCTACTGTACCCCATTGAGTGGGCTGCATGGTGATAACAGATGCCTTCCCAGAAAGTATGTGTCTGTGTATTGGAGAAAGGAATTGTGGTCAGGATTGCTGTCATGTTTGGGAAATTCCTGGACAAGTGAGAACTACACTGGCCTTGCAAATTCAGTAACCAGGAAGAGAGGTCAGAGGGGTGAAGGATCAGGCATATGATCCTTTCCCAATACCAGCTCCCCTAGCTGAGCACCATTGCCCGCCCCAACATACACTGAAGAGATGTATGATGGCAGGGAAGGGAATGGCTGTGCTCAACCATGCAACAAGCATTTTTCAGTGTCTACTATGTGCTACAATAACAATCCTCTACACAGCTGCCAAAGTAATATTCCAAAGGGTCAACCATGTCACTCCATGAATCAACAAACTTCATGAGATCCCTATTACCTCTAGGGTCAAATGCCAACCCCTCTGTGTGGCATTTAAAATCCTTCACAGACTGGCCTCAACCCTCCTTTCTAGCCTAATTGCATGTGACTAACCTTCATGAATCTTTAGTCTAATTAGACAGGCCTACTTTGTGGTCCTCATACATAGCTAGGTAGGACAGAAAAGAGCACCCGGAGTCAGGAAGCTGTTCAGTTATTTCAGTCATGTCTGACTCTTATGACCCTATTCGGGGTTTTCTTTACAAAAATACTGGAGGTTTGCCATTTTGTTCTCCGGCTCATTTTACAGATGAGGAAACTGAAACCAATAGGGTTAAGTGACTTGCCCAGGGTCACACAACTAGGAAGTGTATGAGGTCAGATTTGAACTTAGGAAGATGTCTGCCTGACTCTAGACCTGGCATTTTATCCACTATGACACCTAACTGTCCCTAGAATCAGGAAGACCTGAGTTCAAATCCATCCTCTGTCACAGTAGCTATGTGACCCTGAGCAAGTCACTTAGCCTCTTTTTGTCTCGGCTCCCTCATCTGTAAAATGGGGGTGATGATAACACCTCCCTCCCAGAGCTGTTGTGAGGATCAAATGAGATAATATTGGTAATGTGCTTAGGGCAGTGTTAGCACATGGTAGGGGCTATATCAATGTTAGCTCTTCTTATTATTATGGTATCCCATCTCTGGTCCCATGCTTTCGCACAGAATGTCCCCTACCTGGAATACACTTCTTTCTTACCTGCTCCTCTGAGAATTTTTCAGAACTCAGCTCCAGCTTCACCTTCCATGCAGAACCACAGATCTGGATACACCTTGCATGTAGTTTTATGCACATGCATATTACCTTTCCAAAGAGAACATAAGGAGCTTGAGGTCAGGAACAGTTTCCTTTTTTGTCATTTGACCCTAATACTTTGTACTGTGCCAGGTACACAGTAGATAAGTAAATAATAAATGATTGCTGATTGATTGTTAATAGTTTATAAGCACTACTCTCAGCTCCCTCTGATGGGAGGGAGGAGCACTAAAGTCCTTCCAGAGCTTCCCCTGAGAGAGGGCTGGGACCTGAACCTTGCAAAGGACTCCCCATCTTCATCAGAACTCTTTGGATTCAACTTCCATAGAACATCATTCCTACTCCTGTGGGCCTTGCCCCCCTGCTTTTCAGTTCCTTTTTTGTATATTGTCTTCTCCTATTATGTTGTAAGATAACTAGAAGTATGTATAGAATACATATGTATATGTATATATGTATGTGTATATATATATGCATATATACATACATACACACACACCCATTTGTGTCTAATGGTAGCCATCTCTAGGGTGGGGTGGAGGAGGGTAAAAAAAGAAAAAAAATTACATGATAACTTTATTATATATTTAAAAGAAAAAGCAAGTTATACATAATAGATTTATGATTTCATGTGCAATTATCTTTTTTTATTTTGCTGTTATTGAAATGCTTGTTTTATTCCATAAATTAAAAAGAAAATAAATTTAATAAAAAATAATAAAGAAATAAATTTTTAAAAAAAGATTGTAAGCTCCTTGAAGGCAAGGGCTATCTTTTTAAAATTGGTATCCCCAAAGCTTAACACAGTGCCTGGCACATAGCAGGTGCTTAATAAATATTTACTGAATTGGGATATTGTCGAACCAGTTGTTTAGCCCTTCTGTATTTGCCTCTCCAGCTAGACTATAAGATCCTTGAGAGCAGATGCCAGAGCTTATGCTTATATTCCTAACTGCACCTAGCATAGTGTGGCTCTGCACATAACAGATATTCAATAAATATTAGATGTATTATTATAAAAAGTGTGCAAGGCAGCTAGGTGGTACAGTGTCTAAAGCATTGTGTCTGGAGTCAGGAACACCTGAATTCAAATCCCAGTGTCGAAAACTTAACACCTATGTGACCCTGGGCAAGTCACTTAACCTCTGTCATAGTTTCCTCAACTGTAAAATGGGGATTATTCTCCTGAAGATGAGAATCTTGTTGAGGGAAAAAGACTACAAGCATATTGAAACAGTTAAATAACAATGCAAGATAGTATAAGATTATGTATCACATGAGTGATATAAGGAATAAAAATACTAGGAGCTCAAGAGGGAGAGCACAATGGGATGTGGGCTCAGTTAACACCTTGGGGACCAGACAGCTTAGAGGCAGAGCATGCAGAATTGAAATATTGAGCATACAGAATATGTACTGGGATGTGTGAGGAGGAGGGAAGGGTTAGTTAAATCCGAGGGGCACTGATAAAGGAAGTAGGATAGCAGCAAAGATAGCAGCAAAATTTTTTCTGCTTCAAGGATTCAGATTCTCAGAATCAGAAGGGACCTCAGGGTTCAAAAGACCTCAGTTTAAGTCTTATCTAAAACATGGACTCTCTCTTCAATATTCTTGACAAGGGGTCCTTTTTTGCAGCTCGCTTTGTATGAAGCATCTTTGCTGTGTGGGTCATTTAGCTGGGTTCCCAAAGTTTGTTCCTTTCTACACCTTGATGCTCTGCTGCCAGGCCTAACTCTCTCTTAAGTCTATGGCAGGCTCTCTTCTCTACTGCCAAGAGTCCTATTACTTGAAACTACTATCTCTCTTTAAATATCTGTATCTGTCCAGTGTGTGCATCTCTGCTCCTTCACTTTTTTCTGGAACTCCCTTAAAGTGGTAAACTCTCAAACTGATGGATAGAAGCTTGCTCTCTCCCCTCACCCTGGAGGTTTCCTTGGTTCTGAGTTTGATGCCCTCAAAAAGGAACTCTTCTCTCCTTAGGACTTAGCTATTTAAAACCCTGTTAGTCCACTGTGTTTGTTCTCTTTAATTCCTCATGGAAGGTGTTCACACCTGCCAAAGGAATCAAGGCAAGACATATCTTTACAAGAGTAAATAAATGCAGCAGTGAAGAAGTACATTGACAATTTTGTGTTTCCTCCTCTATAAAATAGACCCAAGAGTAAAATTTTCTTCTAAAAGCATTGTGTAGATAAATTCAGCCAGGAAAAGGGAAAATCAAAACCAGAGAATCCCTACTTTTGGGCTCCCTACCATTTCTGCTCTGATTTTCTCTGTTGCATGGAGTTAAGGAGACAGGTTGCTGTCTGCAACCAGACAGTGGCTTGAACCTGTGGACCTGGGATGAAGAGGGGAATTGCAGCAGGCTATGTGGAACTTGGTTTATGATCTGGTAACTCATTCACCTTGCAAGGTGGCCCAGATGTCAGTGCAGGCTGATTTGGATTAGCCTTGAATTTTTAGAGCACCACTCCTCTTGTGGCACCTAGGCAGCTACATGGCACAGTGGGTGGAGCTCTGGGCCCAGAGTTAGGAAGACTTGAGTTCAAATCCAGCCTCAGAAACTTACCAAGTTGTAAGTTTCTAGGTAAGTCATTTAATCTCTGTCTGCTTCAGTTTCCTCAACTATAAAATGAGGATAACAATAGTGTCTACCTCACAAGGTTGTTGTGAGGATCAAATAAGATATTTGTAAAGTGCCTGACACACTGTAGAACTTAATAAATGTTTGTTTCCTTTCTTCCTTCCTTGTAGCAATAATCAGCTACTAGGGGCCATTTCCATTTGTCCTGATCTCTATCTTGCTACTGGACCCAGATGTTTCCAGAGGAGAAAGTGAGGCTGGTAACTTTGCACAGCCCTCCCTCACTTAAAATCCAATTCAGTTGCAAGTCATGGCATCATCTTCCTGATGTCATGGTCCTCTTCAAGAAGGAAGGACAAACAACAACCAGCTACCAGGCTGAGAGGAGTGAATTCGGACTTCCAGCCTGCAAGCAATGTGGAGACTTCTTCATAAAGTTTGTTTTAGGTGTAAAAGGCTATATACACATTTTTAAAAGGATTGCTATCATTGCTGGAATGTTTATAATGTTAATGGGACCCATGATAAGATCTAGAACTAGGCACTTTGGAGACTAATTATTAACTGTAATTTCTTAGGCAGATCATTGGTATATTCCTAGTATTTTGTGGGAGTCTAGAGAAATAAGTATATAAGAGAAGATAGTCAATTATGTGAGTCTAATAGAAAACTAGAACTAAATATGGAAATAACAGGGCTTTAAATAAATCCAATGATCATTAGTGTCCAAGATAGTGGCTAGGATATAAGGAACTGGGGCTCATAAGTGCTAGGACCAGTTCAGAAGGGAGTTACAGAATATCAACTATCACAAAACCTAGATATTTTCATCTTGATGATGGAGTAGTACCTGGCTTATATTTCTTCAGTCTAAAATAAATAATTGTAAGTCAGCGGGCAAACATTTAAGTAGCAGAAAAAAATTTTAAATGCCTTTCAAATGCAATAATAAATAATAGCATGAGTGCCAGGAAGGCAAATTGGAATTCATGTTGAAACTGGACAAAAATCAGAGAACTTAATAGCTTTTCTAGGGGCTACTGGAATAAAATGAACTCACAATAGCCTTTATTTCAAGGAATTAAGATATATAAGTCAAAGACTGTGACAGTTTGCTCTGGGAAGTGATGAAAGCCTTTCTTCTTGAGATCTTTAGACTTAGATGCACATCTGGAGGATAGTTTGAACTTTAGTGCCTCCAGGCAAGAGATAATTAGGCACCTCGAGATCATTTGATTTTGTATTTCCTGAGACAGATGAAGAAAAGAGGAAATCCCTAATTGATAATTAAGAAAGGAATCCAGTGGGGAGTGACCTACCCAGGGGGAGGGAGAAAGGAGAGGGGAGAGGGGAGCACAAAAGAGACAGGACTCCGAGAGTGGTGGAAAATAGAGGCGTTTTTATTGTACAAGCTTTTATAGGACACTTCCTAATTGTTTTCCCCTGAGGACACTGAACATGTCTTTGTTCCCAGGCTGGATGTGTAAGCCACGCTTAGGAGGACATAATGCTCACACCTGTGTGTTTGAGCTCTTTGGGGGATGGGGTCCAGGCCCCATAACAGGCTCTTCAGCTGAGAGGGCTTATTCAGCCATCAGGGTCAGAGTCCCACTGGCCTGTGGTCCTCTACAGAATCCCTCTCAGGCTCTTGCTTTGCAACTTTGTCTATCACTAAAAAAATCAGAACAGCATTTTCTAACCTTGTGATTCACGCCCAGAGGAGAAATACAGGTAAATTAACTAAAACATCAGAAGTTTTCATACAAGTTTAGGGCAATGGGATCTATTTAGGCCCCTAAATTGGGGGCTTGTCAGAAAGAGCAAACATTTGGCCCATCTGGGGTGAACTAGTAAAAGTCTGAGGCTTTTAAAGGATCCTTCCTCCAACTTTCTGGGTGAATAATGATAATGATTAATAATAATAAAACCAGTACATATAAAAATATCTAAATATAATAGCACCTACCTCCTAGGGTTGTTGTGGGGACTAAATGAAAAAACATATGTAAATAATTGTGGCATCTACTATACACACACACACACACATATCTATCTGCACATATATGTATAAAAGTTAAGAACCCTTGAGCTATATCTATATCTATAAAGCTCAAGAGTTCTTAACTTTTTTGTGTATCATGGACCCCTTTGATAGTCTGGTGAAGTCTTCTTAGAATCATGTTTTTAAATGCATAAAATGAAATACACGGGATGACAAAGGAAACCACTACTCTATAGTAAGCATTTATCTAGCACTTTAAGGTTTACAAAGCACTATACATGTATTATCTCATTTAATCCTCACGTCAGTGCTGTGAAATAGATGCCATTCTTTCCCCTATTTTCCAGATGGAGAAACTGAAACTAAGAGAAGTTATATGACTTAGCTTCTTATTGAAGAGACACTCCAGTATGGGCACCAGAATCTTCCAGCAAAGAAGGGGAAATTCTTCTGTTCTATTTAAACCCAAGGAGGGTGCATGTTGGAAGAGCTGATGAGGGAATTCCCCCAGGTGGATAAGCTGAGCCTAGACAGGAGCCCTGGAGTGGAAGTGCACCTGAAGGGAGAGCTTGTGGGGGCTTCCCTCCTGCTTCCAGGCTCCTCCTACATTTCCCAGGCCTGATGCAGTCTCTAGCTCTGTGCAAGCCATCTTTACCCACACTATGTATCTTTGTGCAGCTGCTTAAGTAAAGAAGCATTTGTTTGTACATTCAAGCTCTGAGCCTCCTATGGCATCAGAACAGATTCTGGTCAGCTTGAGACAACTTCCCTCTGTGAATATAAAATTCAACTTGATTTCAAAACTGCAAACTGGAAAATCAGAGCTGTACTTTACCAACTTCTTATTCTTTTCACTGCTTTTTAATCAACCCAGTCTGGTGTGATTACATTTATTGTATGGCTGTAAAATAGATTGGACTTCTGGAATGTTCTACATTTAGGGCTGCCCACACTTATCAGGCCATGGTGGTAATAAAGCATGGCACACAGTTCACCAACAGGTTTCTGGAGAATTCCATACATGGAGATATGAGACTGTCACCTACTCCATCAGCCTAGTATTTACTTAGTTCCTATAAGATCATGCCAAGTACCCCTAATTGCATCAGAAATCAGGGACTTCCATTATATTTAAACTTTACATCTCTAGTCAAAGAAATGAACAACTTGTTTCAGGTAGTAGATAGAGTGCTGGGCCTGGAGTTTTCTAACTCAGGTCTTTCTAGACCTGAATTCAAATCCTGGCTCAGATACTTGCTGGCTATTTGACCCCAAATGAATCACTTAGCCTCTCTTAGTCTGTTTCCTCTTGTCTAAAGTGGGGAAAATAATAGCAGCTGCTTTAGGTTTGCTATAAGGATCAAATGAGATAATCTATGTAAAGCATTTTGCAAACTTGCAAATACTAGGCATTTTTATCATTTTCTGGAATAGATAATCAAGGGAAGATGTAAAACTTCTTTCTAGATCTTTACAAATAGTAGACAATCAGCTGGGAGAACTTGGGCATGGACCAAGTGACCTTTAGAAATCACAGGATGATAGACCTAAAGCAGAAAGGTCCCTCAGAGGCCATCTAATCCAAACCTCTCAGTTTATAGGTGAGGAAGCTGAGACCTTGGGAGGATAAAAGACTTACAGAGGGTCACACATGTTAGCAAGCAACAAAGGCAGGATTTGAGCCCAGGCCCTCTGATTTCACAGTTCTTTCCATTGTATCATGCTGCCTCCTATGTATGCTGCCTCCTATGTATTCCACCTCTAAGGTCTCATGAATCTGACGCTTCAATATTAAAATTCACGTCATTCAAACTTGTCGATTTCCATGGCCCTGATTCAAAATAAACTACAAAACAAGCAGGTATTGTACTTTTGTTATTGTTGTTTTGGACATGTGGTTTCCCTGGTGTAGGCAGCAACTTGTGAAGAAATCATCTCTTCCTATGCAATTTGTAAACGTAGAGTTGTTTCAGGGCACGGAAAGGTTAAATGATTTGCTCTGATCACATGACCAGTATAGGTGACAGAGGCAAGATTGGAACTTAGCTATTCCTGAATCTGAGGCTAGTTCTCTACCTCCTGGGTCAGTCTGAGGCCCAGCACTTTCATACTTGTGTAGCTTGAAGAATCTGCATTCTCATTAGTGGACATACTCACTTCATTGATACTGACTATGAATTCTCATCCTGTGTGATTCGTGTTCTCCTATAAATCCTCTTTAGAGTTTCCAATCTATGAGAACAGCTGTGTACAAACAAGATACAGACAGGATAAATGGGAGATAATCAACAGAGGGAAAGCACTAGCATTACAGAGTATTGGAAAAGGCTTCATGTAAAAGGTAAGATTTTAGCTGGGATTTAAAGGAAGCCAAGAGGTGGAGATGTGGAGGGAAAGAATTTCAGGCAGAGGGAACAGCCATTGAAAATGCCTAGAGTCTGGAGAAGTATCTGAATGCACAAAGGGCATTCCTTTTTTTCTATTACTATTTCATGAATACCAGTGAAAAACTCAATCTTTCCATCGGGAATTGCTCACTCTTTTTATATGACCAGAATGCTTCTTTTTTTTCTGGTCCTATGTTTCCTTAATGACATACAGGGTGTTCTGTATAAGTTTAAGTAACTTAAAACTGCACCAAAGACTTGTGGAAAATGCTGTATTTCACATGATGTCTCTTGTGCAAACTGTCTTCAGGAATAGCCTAACATGTCTTCCTCTGAAATATTCTTCGGAGATCATGGAATTCCTTGATTCATAGCCATATAACATCACTGAGAGAATATTGGTGTTAAAAAGGTGGGTTTAAAGGCAGCAAGAATATTTGAATATTTAAAAGCATGATACAGTTTCCTAAATGTGATCAAATCTTACATCCTTTACTTATTCAGTGGGTCATGTTCATTGTACATCTGTAACATGTGTCCAAGATGCACATGTGAATGAAGAATTTTAGTGGGTTAACCATTCAACTGTAAGTCATATTTGGGGGTCAATGTGAAATTTTGATCCACTTTGGTTTTTCTAATGTGTATGGCCAATCTCTTTTCAATATCTATTGAATTTATTGAAGAGGATCTGGAATGTCCTTGGGCTTTGTAGTGTCATCTATGAATAGGGGCATTTGGAGAACTTTACCACTGATATGAAAACTCTCTTATTGGAATTCTATGTAGGTCATCCTCCAGGACACTTTCAAACTCCATAAGTGTTTTATAACTCTTTTAATTGGGTCATTGAACTAAGTGGTTACTTAGTTCTTGATAGTAGAGATATTTGCAACACTGGTATTAACTGTGACCCCTTCTCATCTTGTGTGATTCATGTTTTTTCTCCTATAAATCCTCTATAGAGTATCCAGTCAATCATTCTGTCAATAAATATTTATAAAGGCAAGTACTGTGTGCCAGGCATTGTGCTAAGTGCTGGAGGTACAAAGAAAAGCAAAAGATAGTTCTTACTCTCAAGGTGCTCACAGTCTAATGGGGGAGACAACATTCAAACAATTGTGTACAAACAAGAAAGATAGATTATAGCCTTTGGATGATTCAAATGAGGTAAGGTATGAAGATACCTTATTTGAGGGGAATGTTTAAAACTGGCCTTTTTTCTATCTACTAAGACAAATACTTTTTATTAAATCAACAAACAGAAGACACAGCAAGATTATATCTTCTTTATACCTCTCAGTAAATTATATAACTATGAAGATATGATCTCTTGTAGAAAATTACTTTTGACAGCTACCTGTTCCCTATTCAAGTTTTCATCAAGGATACTCAATGCATACATAAACCATTGTTTTTTTGTTTGTTTGTTTGCTTTTTTTGGAGGGCAATTGGGGTTAAGTAACTTGCCCAAGGTCACATGGCTAGGTTTTTTTGTTTGTGTGTGCCTTAAGTATCTGAGGCCGGATCCAAACTGAGGTCCTTCTGACTCCAGGGCCGGCGCTCTACTCACTGCGCCACCTAGCCGCCCCATAAACCATTGTTATGTATAATTTTAGAATAGGTCAATAGTTCCTTATACCATATCATCTGCAATGTTTTAGTCATCCTATAGACTGTGATATTTTATATTCTCTTAGATTCTTCATCTGAGAAAACTTGAAAATCAAACTGGGTTCTTTTAAAATTGTACTGCTTCTAGCAGGGACTAAAAAATTTGGTCAAGTCTAGCCATTCTTCACATGGAATATTGCATACTGAGATGACGGAGTCTAAATTCAGTATTTTCACTACTGCTATGATTGTGTATAGACCATTATAGAAATCCCCAAAGGTCTGTTTAATGTTATGCCTATTTGTTGGCCTCATTCCAGGTTCATTTATGAATCTCAGGATCATCTGACTTAGTTGGGTCTTATGAAGTTTTCTGCAGGTTCCTTTTCCTTTGAAGTTCTTTTTGTGTACTGTGTGGTGATGCCATTTATAGTTTTCTAAATTCCTCTTCTGAAATGCTTTGCAGATGAACTTCTGGGTCTTTGCTTTCCAGGAAATTAAATATTTGCTAATTAAGGCAGATTGAGAGTTCTTTCAGCTTCCTTGTGGTCCCTATTAAACTTGTAAAGTTTAACTTCTAAAATTTTTATTAAAGTCAGAATCAATATCTTTATCTTTTCCATCTTTTATAGCACACAGCCTTTTAAAACAGATTGGGTTGGTGTGATTGCAATTATAGTATCATATTCTCATCTTTGTTCTTTCTTTTAATTTGGTATTGCTTTTGACCTTTGCTCTAACTATTTGATCTGACTGCACACAGATAGCTGACTCTGAAATGATTATTTTGCTATTCAAAAGTTTGTACCTTACCTCTCTTGTCCTGTCTTTTTCCAGAATTTGTTTCCCTCTCCTTAAGTATTTCTCTCAACTCTCTCCACCTATACAGCTTTGGGGGCTCTCCCCAAATCAGGAGCCACACATCTCCCTCTATGTATGCAGCACTCAACTTTACAAACTATCTTTCAAGAAACCACCCCAGGCTTGGAGCAGGAGTGGAGTTAAACTGAAAGCATGTTTGTCAGAATTTTTAGGTTTCCTTGGTTATGTTTTGATGGTTGAACTCTCCCATGGAAGCATTTATAATCCAGTAAACATACTCTCCTACTTATTCATTAGCTGGTGAATTTTAGTGTGTGGCCCCGTTTTTTCTTCTTTATGCAATCTAAAATAATCCTGTCATTTCTGAGAGCTCACAGCCACCACGAACTACTAGGGGAGGAGGGGGACTGCCTGCCCTGTGGGTGGCAGTTAAGTTTCAAGAGAGATATAAAAATCATAAGTGCAGGATTTGTGGCCTGCAATAGCAGAAATAATTGGCAGAATAGAATTCACAGTAACAAATCTCACCAAAGAAAATCACTGATTGGGAATAAAAACCCTAGAAGTAAAAGACAATTTGGAAGAAGAGAAGGAAAAGGCAATAGCATTAAAAGAAAACAATCTCTACATAAGCAAAACATATTGATCTCAAAGACAAGATGCATGGAGGCAATTTAAGGATTTTAGGTCCCCCCAGAAGGATCTAAGCTAAAAAACCCAAACACCACATGACAAGAAATGATATGAGAAAACCATCCAAAACTTTTGAAAATAGAAAACAAAGTTAAAAATTGCAAAAAATCCATAGACTGCCTTCAGAAGAAAAATAAAACCCCTATGCTGCAAATTTAAGGACTTGTAAATGGTTAAATTTAACAGTTCAAATAGCAGCAAATTCTGCAAGGATCCAGAAGCAAAGACCTTCAAATATAAAGGAAAGGAAACTTACATACTGCAGACTATTCTTCACTCACCAGAAATTGCAGAAGGTAATGGAATAATGTGTTCTAAATAGCAAAGGAACTTAAGGTATAACTCAAGGTGATATACCCTACAAATCAGTCTAATCATCAATGAAAAAAGGACTGCTATAAGAGGCATTTGAAGCATTCCTACCCCAAAATGTGGACAATTTGCTTTGCAAAGACCTCAGACAAGAGAAATGCAAGTTGTTCAGTTGTTTCAGTCATGTCCAAATCATGACTGCATTTGGGATTTTCTTAGCAAAGATACTAGAGTAAGTTTGCCATTTCCTTCTCCAGTTCATTTTACAGATGAAGCAAACAGGATTAAGTGACTTGCCCAGGCTCACAAGCTAGTTAAGTATCTGAGGTCAGATTTGAGCTCAGGTCTTCCTGACTCCAGGCCTGGCACTCTATCCATCTCTCCAAATACAGCAACCAAAAATGCATAAATAATGAAATAAATTATCACAGAAAGAAAAGGAGAAAAAACTGTAAGACACCAATGGGGTTAAAAAAAAAACCCAAAATAACAGAGGAACCATTAGTGGATTTCTTTTTAAGAGTACAAAGAAACAAAAAGTGAAAACAGAACTTAAATAGAAACGATGGTGGAAGAATGGGCCAGAAATATCAGGGGCTAAATTTCGAAATACCCCATTGGCAGGTGAATGGAAATTATTTATGGAACTAAATTCCATAATAGGAAGATTCACAAAAGGGAAGAGGGAAGGAAGAAGACAGAGGGAAATAAATGCATGATGTAGCCCCAAGTCAATGGTAAACAATGAAGGGGAAATAACTCCTATTAAGTATCCTGTTAGAATCTTGGGAAAAAGAGGGCTTACAGAAGAATGGGTGATGTGACAAAGGAAGGGACTGAAATAGGGAGAAAGGAAGGAATTCTTAATTCAGTGTTGGGGGAGGGTTTCAGTGAAGAACATAGTCATGGTGGGAGGGACTAGACAATAAGAAAATTAGTGCTTAGAGAGACTACTCCCTCTGAGAAACGATTGTGCCTCAGGACAAGGAAGGTTAGAGCTTCTAGGGGCAACCATAAGAGTGAGAGAGCATAAATCCAGAGAGATTTCATGGCAAATGGGGGAAAAATTATCACGGGGGAGGACAGGAGGTAATAATGAACTGCAGAGTCAAGGACAGGGAAATTTCTACTATGGAGCAATACATACATCTATGTTCTTTGTCTCCTGTAGGAATGGATCCCAAGTCAGGCAAAATAGAAAAAAAGGTAGAAAGGGACAAAAAAAAGTCATAGCTACCACAATGGAGTTCAAGGCAGCATACGAGGAGGGGAACATGGTAGAAAAATAGATGCCTTATGTCTAACTGGCAAGACCTTACAATTATAGCTTCCACAAAATGATCAAAGGAAGAGACGATGGTGGAAAGAGAAATCAACCCTAACCTGCTGTTAAGTCACTTAAACATAGTACCATTCAAAGTTATCTTCCTCCCTCTAACTAATTTAAGAAATAAGATAAATGTCAATGTAACATTCTTTAATATTATCCTATATTTTTATTTAATTCCAACCTGGTTTGTAGAAAGAAAAAGTATGATGTATTTTAAAATTTCATTAAAAAGAAAGTAAACAAAAGAATAATCCTACTTTGATTTATTAATTTCTGAAAATAGGCTATTTTTTCCTATTTGGAAAGGAAAGAATAAGGAGTGTTCTTTTTCATTGATGGACTTAAATGAATTAGTAGAGTAGACCTTAATAACAATTTACTGAACATTAATTTGGTGTTATATTAAAAAAAATCTACTTTTCTTAAGTAGGCTCCACAAATCATCCATCATTTCTCACAGATTAAGGCACACATCATAATTGGCATTGCAGTTCACGTATCCCTAAGAAAATGTAAATAACATCTGAAGACAATGGATTTTGTGCGCAGTAAAGTACATCATGTGACCCTGAATGCACTGACCTTCAGGAAGGTAGTATTAAACTATATGTAAATCCAAGAGTTATAGTTGTTCATTTCTCCTTTAAACTTAACCATTTTAACAAACACTGATTTAAATGAATATAGCAAAAAAAAAGTTTCCTTAAACTAGACTATTTTCTGAAAAGTTATACTTTTCATTTCAAGTAGCACGAAATTTAAGTTTTTAAAATCATTTAACTGATACATTATTCTGACATAGCATATAAACAAATTGGTAGCAACTGGCATAATCTTAATGGCATATATGTGATCCTATACTTGATATTGCATTATTATTAGTTATGTTCATGGATACAAGGTCAGTTAAAGTTCCACTGACATAACTGAAGAATCTATTTAACTATTATTCTGTAAACAGTATAAACATATTCATATCTAGCAGTAGTAGTACCTTTTTTAAAACAGATAAAACCCCAGTGCACAGGATTCACGGGCAAAAGGTCTAGATAAACAATACTTTGATAAAATATTATTATAGCCATTACATTATAGCTAACACTTTATTGTAGCAGGGATGTATTTCCTGAAATAATAAATTAGTTCTAGCATTAGATAATATAATTCATAAATTCCAACCTCCCCAATACAAATCACCAAACCTCTCTTAATACTCTATTTAGAAAAACTAATTCTGTCCTTAATTAATAACTAGCACCCATTGAGTTGTATTTTCAGGCAAGATAAAAATTCAGAATAAAGTCATTTTTACAAAGAAACAGCATTCAATTTTAGTTATTTCAGTATTTCAAGATTCACAGGAGTTAAGCAGCAAAATATAATGTTAACTGTCTATAACTTGGGCAGCCTAGACCCTGAGCTTCTTTTCAGAAGGAAATAGGTGCTCAAAAATACAATTCTCCAAAACTTCAATTCAATTCAACTCAACAAATATGGAAGATTGCTTGGAAATGGCCCCTTAAAATTCTTTTTGGAAACAATTATGACCTAGACAATAAATAAAACCAAAGCCCAAAATGCTTAAACTACTTAAAATTCTTTTTGGAAACAATTATGACCTAGACAATAAATAAAACCAAAGCCCAAAATGCTGATGGTAAAGTAAGAAAAACTGAATAGTATAAAAAAGCTGAGTTAGAAGAAATAAAACAATATTTGTGTACATACATATATAGAACAGATGACTGACTAGAACTATGTAAATGAGATTCTTCACATTAAAATCATTTTTTTGACCACACAAAACAATTCCAGAACCAAAATTACTAAATATTAGAACTACAGTTGCTGCAGAGGTGACATGTATTTAAAAATTCACTTCAACGATGAGTACATTCAATGATTACTTTTAAACAGTGTTCTCCAAAAGTTGCCATCTAGTTCCCTTAGACATCGTTAAGATTTCCATGTTTTACAGACATCATATCTCTGGTCCCTGTTAAATACATAATGAATGAACTTAAGTGAGGTAAAGATGCTGTGATTGTCACATAGAGCCAATAGGGTAGGGGAGAAGTTTTTCCAAAAGGGCAAATCCATAAGCCATGACGAATTCCATCCCGAACATGGTGAGAAGTCCAAGATATAAATAACATCCAGGGAAGAAAGCACCATGAGTCTCTGAGCTGGAAAATGTGCATAAGCAACTTTAGTGCCAGAAACACAATAGGTATCAGAGTAGAACAGTGGAGAAAAGGCCTATGTGGAAGGTTCAAAGCAGCCTGGGGGAAAAGAAAAAGAAATATCAACTATTGTTTCTATCTTGGGAGAGATTTTTTTTTTTTTTAGATATTTACCGGTTATTTTCCAGTTTCTTAACTGAAGTGCCAGGTAAAACTTTTTCTCTGTTGGCCATTCCAACCACCCTAATACATGAATCAAAACACAGAATACACAGAAAGGTAGGCAATGTGTGAATTAGGAGCCATTTTCTTAATCAGATTTGAGTAACCATATGATACATTTTATACTTAGCAAAGCTGGATTTAACAGAAATGTTGAACTTTTAAAGTGTCTCCAGAATCTTCCTTGTTCTGTGTCAACACAAAGCAGTGAATCACATATTATAAAGTATTATAAAATGATTACATCATCACTTCATTTCTCCTCTAAGTTGCCAGAACCATGTGGCAATATTATGTATACTTTCCTAATATTTCAAAATATCTGTAATATCTCACTGTACCTTAGGAGATTGGCATCATGGGTTGCTATAGCAAAAAGAAAAAGAGATCAGCTTCTGTCTTTCTTCAGGGATGGATATATCATCCCTGGGCCCATACTTTCACACTTTTCCAATCTGCTAGGACCTTCAAGAGCTTGTATTCAGTTGGCATAAACAAGTTATACTCTGATCCTACATAAAGATTAATCTGAACAGTTAGGAAGAACAGAGACAGCTGGTGATGCAGTGGACAGGGCACTGTGCCTGGAGTCAAGAAAACACAAATTCAAAAAAAATCTGACCTCAGACATTTACTAGCTGTGTGACCCTGAGCAAGTCGCAACTTCTGCTTGCCTCAGTTTCCTTTGCTGTAAAATGGGGATAATAATATAATCTACCTTTAAGGGTTGCTGTGAGATCAAATGAGATATTTGTAAAGTACTTAATACAGTGCCTGCCACATAACAGGTACTATACAAATGCTAACAATTACTACTACTATTATTATTAATGAGAAAATTAACACAGAGGAACTAATTTTCAAGTAAGTTAGCTCTGATCATCCCATAAGAAAATAGAATATAATTTTTTATAGTAAAGTAAAAAACTATTCAAATCTTGGCCAAAATCTCACATGTGAATAAATAGATAAACATCTATCTCTCTGAATTATTGAATTTTTCTATAGAAATTAATTTATTATATTGTATTTTTATGTATGTAGAGCAGAAACTCTAAACTTTTTTTTAAATCTCAAAACCTCTTCATAGTCTTAAAAATTACTGAGAACCCTAAAGAGCTTTCCTTTATGTGGATTATAGCAATATTTACTATATTAGAAATTAAAATTAATAACATATTAAACTGTTAACTGATGTAAAAATAACAATAATAAGCCCATTACATATTAACATTAGTAACATTAAAAAAACTATATTTCCAAAATGAAAAAATAGTGAGGAAAAATGACATTGTTTTACATAATTTTGCAAATCTCTTTAATGTCTGGCTTAATAGAAAACAACTGGATTCCCACATCTGCTTCTGCAGTTCATCTACTGCAATATGTTATGGTTTAAGTACACGAAAAAAATCTCACCTCACACAGACATGTAGTTGGAAAAGGGAGGAGTATTCTAATAGGCTAATAGCATTTTGTTATTTTTATAAAAAGTTTTGACCATGAAAACCCTTTGAAAGGGTCTTGGGGACCCCCAGGGATCCTGGGATCAAAACTTGAGAACTGCTAACCTAGAGCATGAAAGATGTAACTAAAAATTCTAATTTGAAACAAATACAAATGAGTCATATCATACTGCTTGCCCTCTCAAAGGGCAGAGGAAGACTGAAGGAAGGAGAGAATTTAGAACTCAAATTTTTAAAAAAATCAATGTTAAAAATAAATAAATAATGTTTTAAAAAATAAATATAAATATGGAATCATACAATTAACTGGGAAATTTTATTTCCAATGGGAAGTAAAAGTTACCCTTAGTGTGAGAAGAAAAAAAAATGTGGGTCAATGATTACATGAGTGTTTATAGAATCCTAGGATTATGCTGGTATGTTTCAACCTTTATCAACTACTTAGTTCCCCACTATTTTACGGGCAGAGATGGCAATTTTCTATGACTATTTAAAGTTGCTATTGCTTAGCCCTTCATTTTAAGTACTGGATCCTGTTGTTAATAGATATGAAAATAACAAGGAATTTCTTGTTTCCAGGTTTCTTGCTAGAATATTAATAGACAACTCGTTTACAAACAAATCATGAGTAATGAATAAAAAGAGTAGATTGCTGCAAAAATAAATGTAAAGACCATTCATTACTCAAAAATAACCAAATAAATCTTCACTGATATTTATTGCTGATCTATGCCATCTAGTGGTAAATGTGAAGGAAATGATTTTCAATATTCTACTCCGAAGAAATGAAAGGACTGGTATAATATTTAGCCTGATGAAAATTACCTGCTAGATGAGTCATGATTTTACAATGGTTTTAAACAAAAAAAGTTGGGTTTTTTTTGTTTGTTTGTTTTTACTAAATCAACATTTGAATATTTACTTTGTCCAAATATTATAACAGGGATCACAGATTAAAAATGATTTCTAAATAGGTAATTGTTGTGAAATTAAACTATCATATTACTTTAAAAAAGAACAAAATTCCCTCATCTCCCTCAGGCTTTAAAACATATTATAAAATGGTTATCATCAAAATAGTTACTAGACCAAAAAAAAAAATCAGAGAAAGAAACCAGTGGGACAGAATAAAGATACCAGATAACTAACCAAATATAAACAAAAAATTAATCTTTGATAATTTTTTTAAAGCTGGATAAAGAATTCATTATTTAACAATTGTCCCTGAAAAATCTGGCTAATAATTTAGTAGAAAAGGGGTTTAGACAGATCTTTTGTATCACATACTTAGTGAACTTCAGCAGAATGATAGACAATCATTTTTTTTAAACTACAAAAAGAATGGGAGAAAATAGAGCAATACATGGAAAGAGCCTTTTTCCTGTTAAACAAATAGAAAAAATTATTAAGGACAAAATGGAGATCCTTAAAAATATTTGAATAAAAAATGTTGTACAAAGAAAGCAAACAAAAGAAAAACAACAGTTTACATTATGCAAACTGTAACAGATGAAAAACTGACATCTAAAATATATAAAATGATATTAAAATTTACAAAGGTAACTAACTCCAAGTCCACAATGGATAGTCAAAGGAGATAAAAAAATGAGTTTTGATGACAAAGCACAAATTGACAAATTATCACTTGAAAAAATACTCAATCTTACAGAAATAATGAAAAAAGCAGGAATGATAGAGGTCTGGAAATACCAGGTTTCAATTTATACTATAAGATAGTAATTGTCAAAAGTATTTTGGTACTGATTAAAAATAGAAACAACAGGGGCGGCTAGGTGGCGCAGAGAATAGAGTGCCGGCCCTGGAATCAGAAGGACCTGAGTTCGGAGCCGGCCGACACCTAATCCACACAAACAAAAACCTAGCCGTGTAACCTTGGGCAAGTTACTTAACCCCAATTGCCCTAAAGGGGCGGCTAGGTGGCGCAGTGAGTAAGAGCGCCGGCCTCGGAGTTTGGATGACCCGAGATCAGATCCGGCCTCAGAAAATGAGCACCCACGCATAAATAATGACTAGCCGTGTAACCTTGAGCAAGTTACTTAACCCCAATTGCTTTAAAAAAAAAAATAGAAACAACAGTTTAGTTCTACAACTCCAAGAAACTATCAAACATAATATTGTGTTTGAGAATTCCAAGGACACCAACTACTGGGGTGAGGACTTAAAATATGCTGGGATAACTTGAGAGCAATCTTACAGAAATTAGATTTAGACCAACATATTATACTATATACCACAATAAGCTCAAAATGGATATATGATGCAAATATACGTTCCTTTAGAAAAAAATTAGAAAAGAGATAATTTTAACAGTGATTGCTAAGTACATAATTCTTACATTAACCAAGGACATAAGTAAGTGATCACAGAAGACAAAATGGACAATTTCAGCTTACATAAAATTGAAAAGCTTCTGCTCCAGGAAAATTAGAATTAGAAAGGAATTGGCACAGAAAAAAATCTTTGCAGTAAATTACTCTGATAGAGGTATGCTATCCCAGATATATCTAGAATTGCTATAAATATAGAAGAACAAGAGCCAATCCCCAATAGATAAAGGGTAAAAAAAGGACATGAACAGGAAGTTTTGAAATAAAAAAAAAGCAAGATATCAATAACCATATGAAAAATAAACATATGTTAAAATGTTCCTAATCAATAAAGGAGAAATAAGAATTAAAATAACCCTGAGGTTCTACCTTATCACACTAAGAAGGCAAAGATAACAAAAGAAGAAAATAACATAGGTTAAAAGAGATTTGGAACGGCAGACACACTAATAGACTGCTGTTAGAACAATGAATTTGTCCCACTGATGGAAGTGTAATAAAGACAGACCCCACTGAACAGCAGGCCCACTGCCCCTACCTAGTCACTCACTCCTCCTCCCTGACTCAATGTCCTAACTTCTTCATATATGCCTCTCTGCTCACTAGAACAACAGGTATGTCCATGAATTCATATTTCTCACAGAAACAGCATGGGTGCCCATGTGGTGGGTTCCCAGTCACTTCCTCTAGCTAGCCACTGCTCCCAAAACTACTCCTCATATTTCCCACAGAAATAGTAGGTGTCTCCATGCACTCAAACACAACCACATCCATCTAGTCTCAGATAGGACCAAAACATTCAGTCAATCAGAAAGCAGCACCACCAGGATGCCTGAGCAGGCTATGGACCCCCCCAAAATAGATGGGACTTTCCCTAAGTAGGTATCTGTGCAGTAAGAGTAAACTGACCTAGAGTGAACTTATGACACAGTCTTATTATAATATCATTATCATACATACATATCCCCCCAAATGGGTTTTTCTGAATGTATTGCGGATAATCGCATGTGTAGTTCTACTGTGACTGGGACCCCTCCCTCAACAACCCCCTCCTGCCTTTTTAATATTCATAATTTCCATTATGTAATTTCATCTTTACCCTATAAAAGTCTATCTTGCTTTCTCTGAAGTTGCTGGCTCCTCTTGGAACATAGTCTACTTCATGAGAGACATCAATCTCAATAAATGCCTATACTTGGATTACAGGTGGTCTGACTGAATTCTTTTAAGATGATTCCACCACAACACATCATGAAACTGCAACAGTTTTTTGGCATCCCTGGGTAGGTAGAGTTTAAACTGCAACACTACCATTATGGAAATTAATTTGGAGTTTTGCCCAAAAGTTACATCACTGAATGTACGTATCCTTTTGACCCACATATACCAGTACTTTGCATGTACTCCCAAATTAAAGAAATGGAGGGGAATGACCTATCAGTACAAAAAGAATTTCTAGAAGTACTTTTTGTTGTAGCAAAGATCTAAGAGGGTAAATAGCTGAACAAACTGTGATATGTGAATGTAATTGAATATCATTGCACTGTAAGAAGTTATAACTATGGCAGTTTCTGAGAACCTTGGGAATACTTTTTTTTTTTTAAAAGCAATTGAGGTTAAGTAACTTGCTCAAGGTTACAGGTCAGTCATTATTTATGTGTGAGTGCTCATTTTCTGAGGCCGGAACCAATCCCAGATCCCGGGTCCTCCTGACTCTGGGGCCGACGCTTTTACTCACTGCGCCAGCTAGCCACCCCAAACCTTGGGAATACTTATATGACTATTGCAGAGAAAAATGAGTAGAAACAGAGAACAATCTACAGGATGACCACAGTATTGATAAGGATAACTCTGAAAGTTTTCAGAACTCTGATCAATGCAGTGATCAAGATTTTAAAAGACTGAAGCTGAAACATGCTTTTCCTCTTTTAGCAGAGCCATGAATAATTTAAACCTCAAAAATCAGACATATTTTCAGACACGGCCAATATATTGATTTGATTTGCTTCTTTATACTTATTGTTATGGAGGATGGCTTCCATTTATAGGGAAGGGAGAATTAGTTGGTAGTGACAGAAATGAAAGAAAACAGTATCAATAAAACATTTAAAAATAATTTAAAAAACAGAACAATCTGTTGAAGTTCAAAAGGAGACAAAAACAGGGTGATTTTGTTACTATCTTGTTAGTATAGCGTGTGCAACAAGCTCACAATTTTATATACTATCTCAACTTTGTTTCTTACATAACAAAATGTTTGTTGAATAAGTTTATAATAAAAAAGAAAATGATAGGGTTGGATTTAAAAAATCAGTTTTGGGAAGGCTAGGTGGCACAGTGAACAGAGCACCAGCCCTTGAGTCAGGACAACCTGAGTTCAAATCTGGCCTCAGATACTTAATACTTACTAGCCATGTGACCTTGGGCAAATCACTAAGCCCCAATTGCCCTGCTCTCCCCCTTCCAAAAAAATTTTTTTTAATTTCTTTTTTTGCATTTTTATTTATTTATTTTTTTAACAAATGCTTTATTAACTTCTGGTTTACATCATTCATTTCCACCAGATTTTGATTTACAATTTTCCCCCCATTTTTCCCCTACCTACCACCCCAGAATAGCAGTTCCACAAGATATCCCCTCATCCAATCTGCTCTCTCCCATATCTTCTCCCATACCCCCTTCAACTTTACCATTAGGGCAAGGTGAATCTCTGTGTCCCAATGCCTGCACATCTTATCTCCCAATTACATGCAAAATAGTATTTATATATATTTGAAACATTTAATTTTAAAACTTTGAATTTCAGATCCATTCCCTTCCTCCCTTGTCACCCACTCCCTCTGGGAAGATAAGCAATTCAGTATGTGTTGTACATGTATAGCTATGCAAACCATTACCATAATAGATATATTGTAAAAGACTGGCTATATTTCCCTCCCACCCATCCCACCCCCCACCTGGTCCATTCCCTACTTTGATCCTGTCCCTCTTCGAAAGTGGGTACTTCTAACCTCCCCTCCCCCTAGAATGCCCTCCCCTCCATTATCTCCCCTCTCATCCCCCTTCCCCCTACTCTCCTGCAGGGTGAGATATCCCATTTAGTATGTATGTCATTCTCTCCCTGAGCCAAAGTCAATGAGAATATAGTTTTGCCTTTTTGCCTTCCTGCTCTTCCCCTCCCCTGCAACCACTTCCCCTTGCTTCTTCTACATGAGATAGTTTACCCTACCCTATCTCTCCCCATCTCCTCTTGCCACTTTCTTCTCTCACTTCTCAACTTCACCCCTTAAGTATCATCCCTTCTCACCAAATTCAACCTGTGCCCTCTATCCATGTATACCTGTAAACATATATACACACATTCACATATGTATTCATATGCCCATATACCCTTCTTCAATTATTTTCATAATGAGAAAGGTTTCATTAGTCACAGTTATTGTTTTTCCATGTAGGAATGTAAATAGTCCAACTTTGATAAGTTCCTTTTGATTTCTTTTCCCTGATCACCTTCTCAAGCATCTCTTGCTTCTTGTGTCTGAATGTCAAATTTTCTATTCAACTCTGGTTCTTTCCTCAAGAATGCTTGAAAGTCCTCTATTCCACTGAATGACCATATTTTCCCCTGAAACAAGATACTCATTTTTGCTGGGTATGAGATTCTTGGTTTTAATCCCAGATCTTTTGACCTCTGGAATATCATATTCCATGCCCTTAGATCCCTCAGTGTAGAAGCTGCCGGGTCCTGTGCTATTCTGCTTGTGTTTCCACAATATTGAAATTGTTTCTTCCTGGCTGCTTGTAGCATTTTCTCCTTAATCTGGGAATTCTGGAACCTGACTATAATATTCCTAAGAGTTTTCTTTTTGGGATCTTTTTCAGGAGGTGATCAATGGATTCTTTCAACCTCTATTTTGCCTTCTGGGTCTAAAACATCAGGGCAATTTTCCTTGAGAATTTCTTGAAGGATGATTTCGAGGTTCTTTCTTTGATCATGGCTTTCAGGTAGTCCAATAATTTTTAAATTATCTCCCCTGGATCTATTTTCCAGGTCAGTGGTTTTTCCCATGAGATATTTCACATTGCCTTCTATAATTGTTTGGATCTGTTTAACAGCATCTTGATTTCTCATAAAGTCACTAGCTTCCATTTGCTCCAGTCTAACTCTGAAGGAATGAATCTCCTCAGTGAGCTTTTGAGATTCTTTTTCCATCTGGCAAATTCAGCTTTTTAAGGCATTCTTTTCTTCATTGCCCTTTTGAGCCTCCTTTGCAATTTGAGTTAGTCTATTTTTTAAGGTGTTATTTTCCTCAGTCAGGCTGTTGACTCTCATTTCATACTTTTCCTGCATCTTTCTCATTTCTCTTCCCAATTTTTCCTCCACTTGTCTTATTTAGTTTTTAAAATCCTTCTTAAGGTCCTCTATGGCCTGTAACCCACTCATATTTTCATTTGGGGCTTATGGTGCAGGATTTCTGGCCTCACAGTCCTCCTCCTGTTCCATGCTTCGAGCCTCTTTGCCCCCAAAATAGGAGTCTAATGTTGAATTTTTCTGTTTATTTTGTTTCCTTTGTCTAGGCATGTTGCCACTTAATTACTTGACTTTTGGGTTTGTTGCCACAGTAGGACTCTGCCACCAGCCAGGGGAGCTTCCGTCCCAAACGGGGTTTTCTCAACTGCTGGAGGTATTAGTTGGGTGGCCTCTGTGAAGCCTCCCCACGCTCTGGCAACCTGGATACCCACCCCAAGACCTCCACCCCAGATCGAAATCCAGATCCAGGGAGGTTAAAGCAAGAGCAATTACCCCCCAGACTGATCGCTGGATCTTCCTACAGCTTGCAGGCCAGGAGCTGAAGCTGCAAATGAAGCTGCAAAATGGTGTCTGTGCCGTGTCTCCTCAACAGCTTCTCGCCCCCAGGGGAAGAAGCCAACGTGTTCCCCAAATACTGGTCCCAAAGTCCATCAGGCACTAACCTCTCACTTTGTCCTAGGCATGTCTGTGTTGATAATTCTGGAATGGCCACAGCTGCTGGTGTTCTGGGGACCCTCCAGCTGGCTGCTGGCTGCTGGCCTGGCCACTCCCTGCAGGGCTGCTGGGCTGTCCTCAGCAGGAGGTTAGCTTCTCTGTGTTGTTCTGTGGGTGCTGGAGCTCCAGAAGTTGTTCAGAGTCCTCTTTTACATGATTTTGAAGTGGTGTGGGAGAGAGCACCTTGGAAGTGCTGTTTCTACTCTGCCATCTTGGCTCCACCCCCCCCATTTTTTTTTTTTAGAAATCAGTTTTTTGTGTGTTTTGGTCTTTTATAAATGCTGTGTAATAATTGTTTTTTAACTGTATGTTATTATAAAGTGAAAAGAAAAAGACAATCAAAATAAGCCTTAAGTTTTTAAGAACTGATATGAAGAATACATAGCTAAGATTATTTAAAAGGATAACAAGAAAATGAAATAATATGTTTCTTACCTTTAAAGATAGAGATCCAGCTAGAAAAAAGTGGTCCACATCAATAAAAGAAGCTAAAAATCCAGCCAAAATGACTTCTCCAAAATCACTCTTCTTCTTGAGCCCAATGACTATTGCCCATGACCACATTCCAATTATACCATGCACTGCATTATCAGAGAGAGCTCTAAGCCAGTCATTTTGCTGAATAAAAGAAAACTGCAACAGTCTATCTGCTACAAGGCAGAACAAACCTAAACCAAGGCTAGAAATGACAGATAGAGTGCTAAATGTCTGGAGGAGAGCAAAGGTCTTTTCAGTCTCAGTTGCCATCACAATCGACATGTTGCTGTATTGTAAATGCCATCAGGTAACTTATAGCCTATTGTTGTTTACATATTCACATATCCTGTAACAGAATGTACAAAATATGATTAAGATTTGGGTCAATATTCACTACTTACACACAAGATAATATTACTATGAAAATCATATATGTGAGAGAGGCAACACAGCATATGGTAGATAAAGGGCTAGCCTAGGAGCTAGGAGGACCTGGGTTCAAGTTCTGCCTCTGACCCACACTGGTTACAAGATCCTAAACATTTGTTTAATCTTAAAATTTAATTTTAAACTTAATCTCTCAATGCACCCAGGAAATATTCTAAGACTATAAATTGCAGGACAGTTATTGGTATGCATTGGTAAAGGGAACATCCTCAGTGGAAGTTACCTCTACCAAGGAAATCACAGGTCCAGTAAAAATATTCCTATTATGAAATATATACACCTATTATGAGCCTCACCATTGCCCTCTGAGTTATACTCACTTCTAATTTTTCAAAGATTGTTGTATTCTGTGTTTTGCTGTCATTTAGCAATACTGGTTAATATTAAACTGACATGTCCTTACTCTTCTGGGAAACTCAGGGTCAACAGAGGAGATTTATAATCACTCAGAGGTAATCCAACCTAGTCTGCTCCTTCCTTCTGTTCAATTCTGGACCCAACTCATCCATCTATACTGCTCTCCCAGATATACATAATTATGAACAAGATTTACAAGTTATCCATCTATACTTATATTGATATATGGGCAATAATCTTCATCCACCTGGCCTTTCTTGTGTGGACTGACAAGACAAATGACTATAAATATGAATAATTCTGTAAAGCTACATAGAACTCTTGGTGACTCTGTAATAGTCAAGTATAGCATGCAGAATTTACGAAGTACACTGAGACTAACACTTCTCTGACATTCTTATGGAAAGGCTAAGTATAGCACGATGGGTGGGGGTAGGAGGGAGGAAGGGAATAAGCATTTATCTAGTGTCTACTCTGTGCTAGAAACTGTGTTAAGTGCTTTTATTTTTAAATTTTTTACATTTTTTTTCTTTTTGGAGGGGGGAAGGCAGGGCAATTGTGGTTAAGGGACTTGCCCAAGGTCACATGGCATGCTTTTATTTTTTAAACAAACATTATCTCACTTGATCTTCTCAACAACTCTAAGAGGTAGTTGCTGTTATTATCTCCATTTTATGGCTCAGGAAACTGAGACAAATAGAAATTAAGTGACTTGTCCAAGATACAGTTGGCAAGTGTCTGAGGCTGAATTTGAACTCAAGTCTTCCTGACTTGAGGCCCAAGGCTCTATCCACTGTGTCAACAAAGTACTGGAATCAGAAAGATGTGGGTTTGAATCCTGCATTTTCATACATCACCTATGTGACACATGTACATAACATGTAACAAAAACTACTTAACTTCTCTGAGACTTTGGTTTCATTATCTATAAATGGTAACAACATTTATTAAATTAAATTAATTTACTAAAAGGTAATAACATGTGTATATAAAATACTTTGTAAAACTTAAGGTGCTACATTACTATCCCAGTAATGATGCCTATTTTCAGGTACTATTAACATAGGTTAAATACTGATAAAGGGCCAGTGGATGCTTCAGTTTACTCTGAAGATTGATTCATTCTTTGTCAAAAAACCTTGGAGTTTGTAATCTCTTCAAATTATGTCACTAACTTTTACGTCAAATTAAATCAGTGTAATATATGTTGTCAATATAACTAAATTTGAAATATGAATGCATAATGAAGCCAGGAAATACATAAAAGTTGCATTGCATATATGTAAAATTAATTTGAACCACATCTAATGACTCCTTTCTTTGACAGTTTCAAATGGATATCAGAGCTTTAACTGCAAAATTTTTCACCTGAGACAAAAACTTTTGGGGGGATGAGGAAAGGTGGCAGCAATAGCATAACAGAAGGCAGTCTTAACTAAAGTGGAGTTGTGTCAGGAGCTGAGACAGTCTGGTCTTAGAGTCCAACTTGTGTCTCTGTGAAAAGCAAGTGCCAGAGGTGGGCCTCTAGGGAGAGGGAAGACAGATTAGAGAGAAAGAAGAAAAGCAGGAATTTTATGGTGATGGGACCATGAGAATGGTTAATGGGGACAGATAAGGGAACAGGGTCTTATTAGGTAGCATAGACCAGCAAAGAACCATGAGACTTGGGGATAGAAGTGTTTAGACCATCACAGAGAAGAAGAAATCTTATTCCATGTCAGTGACGAGAGGCAAAGTCCCAGCTACCCAGTCCTAGTTATACCTGTAATTTGTGTTAGACAAGCAAAAAAAAAAAAAAAAAACTGACAAATTTGTAAAGTAATTCCACAAATCTGTTTCATCTCATTTTCTTTTTACTATCATCTATTTTACAAACCACAAAATTTATAATACTAACCTTACATCTATATGCAGGTTGCAGACACCAAAAGGGTCTGGTAGGTGATGTGATGTCATGAGGGCGTGAACTAGAACGTCATTTACCATAAGAAACTGAGACCCAGTTTAATGGAAACTAAAAACAGAAAAACATAAAAAAACACTTATTTATAAGAACTCAGGGACAGAAGAGAGCTGTCTGATATCTGTGTTTTATATGTGGAGATAGAGATGGCTTTTCCTTGTTTGTATTGGCTTTCTACAGTGGCTTTTGTCGGCCACCATTAAAGTGAACTGAAATTTCAAGGAGCTTTACTTGGTTCAGTTATAGATTAGTTTTAGTATTGGGACGAACTGGACAGTTCTAACCACAAAGGACTTGCAGACAAAAGGAAAGGAGTCATCTTCCTTTCCCCCCAACTCTCCCTTCCTGTTTATGAATAGAATGAGAAAAGTTAAGGATCCAGGGAAACTGGGGAAGGGGTCTGAACACCCTGTACCTGCCAGTAGAAGGTGTGTAATTAAAGTTGCCAGAAGACATGTTCATTCAAACATTCCACAAATACTTATTAAGTGCCTATTATCTGCAATGTGCTGTTAGTAACACACAAATATATAACTGCCCCTCCAACTTTTTCTGATTTTTTTGAGGCCATTACCACCCTTATAGTCATTCCAGTTCACTTCATCAGGGATATCCACAACTCTTCTTTTTCATTGATGTCCTCATTCAAACAGCTCCTAAGTCTTTCAGCTCTCTTATCTTCTTTTGCAACTGTCATCTTCTTCTCTCCACTCTGAGTCAACCACCATCCCTAGGTCAAACCTTCATTATCTTTTTTTCTGGACTGATATAATAGCTTCCAATTTGTTTCCCTGCTTTCATTCTGTTTCCATTTCCAATTCATTCTTTATACTACTGCCAAAATAATCCTAAAGTATAAGTCTAACCATATCATATAGCCCTACTCATGAGTAGCTTCCTATTGCTTTTAGAATAAAGGGCAAATTCTCCAACATGGCACTGAAGATTCTTCAAAATCTAGCTCTAGTTTCCCTTTCCAGACTTATTTCAATTATTCCTCTTCATTTAGTGTACCTTCTGCTCAGATCAGTCAACATTTGTCCCTTGAACTTAACACTCCTTTGGTCTCTTTGTCTTTGCATAGGCTATCCCTCCATTCTGGAAATGTACTGTCTTCTCATCTCTACCTTTAATTTTATTCAAGGTTCACAAGTGCTACCAGCTATAGGATGTTTCTCCTGATCTCCCTAGTTTCTAATGTTAAATTACTTTGTACTTATTTATATGTTTACAAATTATAGCACTCGGTAGAATATAAGCCCTTTGAGGACAAAGAGGAAGGTAACATAGTATAGTGGTAGTACTGGATGTACAGAGGACCTAGGTTTCAAATGACACCTGTGAATACTTGGTTGTCCTTAGGCAAGTCACCTAAACTCCCAAGGCCTCAGCTGCCTTCTCTGTAAAATGAAGGGGTTGGACTAGGTGGCTTTTGAGGTCCTCTCTATAACCTTATGAATATTTTTCATTTTTGCCTTTGTATTCCCAGTGCCCAGTACAGGGTTTTGCACACAGAAGATGCTTAATAAATAAATGGTGAATTGAAATTTATAAATACCCCTTTCTCCAATTGTCCCCAAAGGAATCTGAAAGAAGGCTTTTGGATCTAAAAATCTGATAAGCATGCCATCTATGTACATTTACGAAGTGTTCCAAAAGTCTTAGCTCAGTCTTAAGCTGGCATAGTTTTAATAGCTTAAAACTGCACAGAGACTCTTGGAACACCCTGCATATAAACAGCACAGGGTCAAACACAATCCTTGAGAATGCTAATAGAGAACTCTTTCCAAAATATCCCTGCTAGTCCTAGCCTCCTTTTAGCAGGTTCCCATGAAAGTAACTGATAAAAATGACATTTATAAACTTCGTGATGTTTCAGGGTGATACAAGTTCTTTCTTTTTTTTTTTTTTTAAAGCAATTGGGGTTAAGTAACTTGCTCAAGGTTACAGGGCTAGTCATTATTTATGCGTGGGTGCTCATTTTCTGAGGCCGGATCTGATCTCGGGTCATCCCAACTCCGAGGCCAACGCTCTTACTCACTGCACCACCTAGCCGCCCCTTTAGGGCAATTGGGGTTAAGTAACTTGCCCAAGGTTACAGGGCTAGGTTTTTGTTTGTGCGGATTAAGTGTCGGAGGCCGGCTCCGAACTCAGGCCCTTCTGACTCCAAGTCAATCTAGAACAGCAAAAAACTTCGATAAAGATGAAGTTTTGTTTTGTTTTTTAAATGGAGGGGGTGGGTGGACCAGGAGGTGTCAGGATTCAATCTGCTGTTTCGCTCCCGGGAGAAAAGAGGAGCCTAGGGTTTCTCAGCCAATTAATCTCCACAGTTTCTCCCGCAGCCCGTGGGAAGCAGAGGGAGCCGGAGGTGGTGGGCAAGGGGGTGCCCTCGAACCCACCCTCCAGGAGGATGGGGCGGGGGGGAAGAAGCACGAGGAGCCGTCAGGCTCAGGTTCAGCTCCGCCAGTGCTGGACAGCTCCCGGGGCGCGGGGCGGGGCTGGGGGCGCGGGGACTCGCGGACCCAAACCGGAGTGGACCCGAGCCGCACCGGAAAGCGACCTTCTCCCCAGAGAGAGGCGGAGCCGAAGGCAGGGGAGGGCTCAGGGGCCGCCCCGCCCTAGCTGCGGGACTTCCTTGCCTTCAGAGCTTTGGGGGAGGCTCCGGGACCTCCGGCTCCAGCTTCTCCACCGACCTCCAGCCCTCCCTCCGCCCCCTACCAGCGACCTCCGCCGTCGGCCCGGACCCGTCCAGCTCGAAGCCGACGGGGCTCCAGGAGGAGCCGCCCTCCCGCCCTCGCCTACCGACCGAATGACTCCGGCGTTGTCAGGCCGTCTGTTCGCAGCACCAGGACAGCAAGCTAGAGCGACCTCGTCTGTGCGGAGCCGAACCCGCGGCTCCACGGCTGCGAACCAGCGAGACGCGCGGAGCCGGCTAGAGAAGCCCCGGCAGTGGCTGACGCTGCGCCGCCCGAGGGCAGACGGGATACCTGGCTGGACTCCCGGGTGGAGAAGGGAGAAGGGAAGGCGGAGAGGAACGGAAGGAGGGGGAGGCAGGGAAGAAAGATGAGGTGAAGAGGAAAGGGGATGGAAGAGGACGGGGGGAAGAAGGAAGAGGGGAAGGCTGTCTGGCGGAACTCTCAGAAAGGCTACGAACTTTTAATTCTTTTCGTTCTAAATCGTGAATCTTATTTTCCACCATCCCCTCCCCCCGCGGCCGCCTTCGCAGCGAAGTCTGAGGCTTGAGTTCGGAGCCTGCGCGACTTGGTGGCGCTTTCCCCAGCGTGGGCAGCCCTCGCCCAGCCTCTGCCTGGGCTGGAACCGCGGTGCTCGCGGACCGGATCCTCGGGGGTGCCGGGTGTATCAGGGACCCTGCCACGGGAGGACCCGCTTTGCTACTGAGAGGCGGGCTCTGAGGAGAACCTGTGAGCCACAGCCAGCCAGCTCCAAGCCGGCGCCCAGCCAAGCCCGGGGGAGTCAGAAAAACTGGCCCTGGAGCTCACCGTCGTGCGAACGTTCTCTGCCCAGGAGAACACAGACGAGATAAACTGAAGACGAGCTCCAGCACTTCGTTATCTTTTCTCATTCCTCTTTATAGGGAGGATGACTGTTAATAGGGTTTAGTTCTTGAAGCATAGGCTTCGTGGTTATGACATAAGACAGACCACCAACAGTTAAATCGGTATTTGCAGACTGTCTAAAGGCTGTGCTTACAGTACCTACCTGCTACTTGGATTTCTAGCACTCCTCCATCACTGCGGTGAGGCTGAACAGGACCGGGGACTTTTTAAACAAATGTCTTTGTTTAGTGTACAGCCTGCTGGTGACGAGCCCTTCCATGCTTAGCCTGGTCCAAGCACGAGGTGTTTCATGATCCCCTCTCCAGACTAGACATCCGAAGTTGCTCCAAAACTTTTACAGGATATTTCCCAGACTTCTCACCATTTTGGTTTTCTTCTAGATGGAGTTAAAAATGTGCTGCCCAGAATTTGAACACCTCAGATATGAGGGCAGAATACAATGCAACTATCATACCCTTTTGCTCTGGAACATAATGCTTAGGTGCCCCAGCTCCTGTATCACCCTGTTAACTGATATTGAGCTTACAATCTTCTAAATCTTTTTTCATATGAAATGTCATTCCCATCCTGTATTTATGAAATTACTTTTTTGAACTCAGATGTAGAACTTTACATTTCTTCCTGTTTCAATTTCATCATATTAGATTGTTTTCATTGCTCAATCCTTGCTGAGATATTTTTTGGATGCTGACTCTAACATCTAACATGATAACGATTACTCCTAGTTATATGTCATTTGCAAATCTGACAAGCACGTCAAATATGCCTTTATCTAAGTTATTGATTAAAAATAGATCAAAGGTCTAGAGCCCTCCTCCAAGGTGATGACTACTCATTGGATCCATTTAACCAGTTCCAAAATTATCTAACTGTACTATCAGTCACCTAACCCACATCTTTTCTTGAAATCTAGACTCTGAAATGTTTGTTAGATATATAAACCTTAGTTAACATGTAATCTGTGTACCAAGGGCCCTGATACCTTGATACTTTTAGGTATTTAAAAATCACATTTCACTTGGTCTGAGTTCTCATCCAGAAAATAGATAATTTATTTACAGTCTAGTCCAAAAGGCTGGCACCACCTCCTCTTTTTAAAATGACTGGCTGTGGCCAGTCAATAAACATTTATTTAGCACCTACTCTGTGCCAGGCAGGTAGATAGCAAAGTGGATAGTATGCCAGGCCAGGAGTCAGAAAGACCTATCTTCCTAAGTTCAAATCTGGCCTCAGACACTTGTGTGACTCTGGGCAAGTCACTTAACCCTATATACCTCCATTTCCTCATTCCTAAAAGGAGCTAGAGAAGGAAATGGCAAATCACTCCAGTATCTCTGCTAAGATAATCCCAAATGGAGGGACAAAGAGTTGGACAGGACTGAAAAACAACTAACTGAACAGCATGTGCAGGCACTATGCTAAATGCTGGGGATACAAATAAAAATAAAAACATAGTTCCTGCCTTAAAGGAGCCTGCAAACTAATTGAGGAAGACAACATATCATTTATTAAAAGCACTTTAAGGGAAAATTCAAAAATTAGCAGAAACCCTAATCTATATCAGGATGTATTCTTTCTTCAAGGGTCATTTATAGGTGAACACCAAGAGCCTTTACATACCAGTCTTCCATGTGTTCTAATTCTGATGTCCTCTGGTCTGAAGGTTCTTTCTGCATTCAGGTAGGAACTTATTCAAGGCCACAGTCTTTTTTGTCACTTCTACAGAAGGACATTCTATGTTCTTTTGGTTTATCTTTGCTTTGTCACTGAGTTATGTGTGTGTAGGGAGAGAGAAAGGGTGGTTGTCAGATACTGACCCTATGAATCATCTTAGTCTGGTGTGTCCAGGTGATCTATACATCACATCCTACTGGTGTATCCTCCAGAGGACCACACCTTGATTCTGTAAGAGTTGCCAGACCATCTTGACTGATCCTCAATTCACTTCCATGAGATTCTGTCAGTATGTTATATAAATAAAACACATGGAAATAATGCTTTCTGAGTACCATCATGTATAGACAGTCACTCAGAAACGGAAATCTCAAGATGGGCAAAAAACATAAAGTGAATACCTTAGCCTGCTGGTAGCTAGTGCCCCCATTAGGAGAAAGATGACTTCTAATAAAAGATAGGAGCTGGCATATAACTCATTCCTTTCAGGAAAGAGGAAGTCTTTCTCCTTTCACCAATACTTAGATATAGCTTATTTATCTTCTCTGGGGTGGGAGAAAGTTTCTTGGAATAATTCAACAAAGTACCAAATATACAAGTGAAAGCTTCTTATTCTCCAAAACAACATTCATTCTGGTCCATGACTAAAGGGGACTTCTTTACTAGTCAGACCAAAGTTTGCCCTAGGAAATTCAGGCAAACCTTAGGTGGTCTTGGGTACAGAGGCAAGGTCATTTCTTATAGATCCTCTGAGCCCAAACCTCTAGGCTTGGGCCAGATCCATAGGTCTTTATGAGTGTGAGAGGGGGTTGGAGGGATGGGGGTGTGGATTTTCATTTAGGTATCTCTGTCTTGTTTAGCTAGAAGCTTCCCTCCCCTCGCCTCCTGTTCTGAGAATAGTTACCTTCATCTTCAATCCCCCCAAAGAACTCTGTAGATACAGCTTTTTACCGTGTCACTACTGGGCTCAAAAACTTGCTAATCTGTCTCCTGTCTTGGGTTTCAAAGCCTTCCTTAATTTGGCCCTACCCATCCAATCATATTTTCCCATCAGGAAGTATCTAGTCAGAGAACATGATCTATCCTGGCTGTTCCTTACCATGTGCTACTTTTGAAATGCCTCCTAACCTCTCTGTGCCTTTATTGTTTCATTTATAAAATGAGGGGATTGAACTAGACAATATCTAAGAAGATATTTTTCATCTCATTTATGATCTTATGGTCAAGGAGAGTTTAATCCTCAATGTATACTTTAATCAAGTGAATTTCTTCACTGTCATAAACAGGCCAAACACATTCCCCTACCTTTGCCCATATTATACCCCTTGCCTATGGTGTCTTCCTTTTCCCATCTGCTCATCCAAATCCCACCTAACTTAGCAAGGACAGGCCAAATCACCCCTCTTTTAGGATGCTTTCCCTGGTTACTCCATCTCTCAGTTCAACAAATATTATGTGCTTACTATGTATGATTATGCTAGATTTTTAAAAAATGGTACTGCCCCCAATCAACTCATACTGTAATATATAAAATGCTTTAAGTAAATTTGAGGAGGGAAAAGGTGGCTTTTGGCTGGGAGGATTAGGGAAGGCTTTGATGGAGTGACACCTGCACTGAGTTTTGAATGGAGGGAACTATTTCAAGAGGAAGAGATGTGAAGAGAGTGTGTTTCACATATGGAAGATAGTTTGCATACATTTAAAGCAGTGAGAGAATGCAGAACAAGATGAAGAAATAGCTAATAATCCAATTTTGCTAGAATGTGTGTGAAGGATAGTCTGAAATAAGAGTGGAAAGCTAGGTTGGAGCTAGATTATGGAAAGCCTTAGAAGCCAGGCTAAAAAGTTTGCTACAGGTAATAGGGAACCATTGCAAACTCTTGGGTATGAGTGACATGATCAGACCTGTACTTTAGAAAGATTATTTTGGCAACTATTTGAAGGTTAGACTGAAGAGGGAGTGACTAGAGACAAAAAGACCAGTCATTTTTTTTGCCTGGGAGAGAACTGATAAGTGCCTGCCTGAAGGACGGCAAAGGCACTGAGTGGAATAAAGGTGGGGGAAAATCTCATTTATTTTTCCTTCTCTGAACTCCTGTAGCACTTAGTTTGTATATCCTATCATGGGAAGTAGGAACCCTGCAGTAATGTTTGATGTAATTAAGTAAATATGTATGTAAATAAAATGTATATGTAAATATGCAAATAAGTAATGTCTTAGTAATCTCCCTAGCTAAAATGTGAATTGTCAGGGACTTGTCTTACTGCTCAATACCCCAGAATGCTTAGCACCTAGCATACAGTAGATACTCAATAGTTGTTGATCAATAGAAAAATTTCAAGGCAACTGGAAGAAAAGTGGTCTCTACCCATATTTGTCTTGAATGTGCTAATCCAGTCCTTTCTTTCAAAAATTTTACATGCAAATGAGGAAAGATTCAGAGGCTGAAAGTCAACACCAAATTCAGACAGTAACTGTAATTAGAATCAGAATTTTAGAGGTGAAAGGGACATTGGAGAATTAGAACCTTGGGTTCTCCAAGTGTTATACTACTACTTAGGAAATATTGATTTAAGAGATCTGCCCTATTTGACTGAATTTTCCTTTCAATTATGAGACATCATTTACTACTTGTCAAATCCTTGGTTTTCTAAATAAATAAATAAATAAACAAACAAACAAAAAAAAAGATTTGTTTATTTGATAAAGAAAAGAATGCCAAGCATAGTACACTTTAACTCAAACAGCTAAGTTGAAAAGCGTCTTGGATCAAATTCCAAGAATTTATTAACCAGATATGTTAGAGATAAGAAGAGAAGAGTTAATTTACTGAAAAACATTTTATTTCAATAATCAGTTTGTCATTGGCCTAATGGCAACTGTAAGTCATGATAATTATAAGGGTAAGGAGACAAACTAAGAAATTCCTACTCAGTTTGACTGTTTTCACAGAATGCAAGGTAGTTCATTCCTGTTCTTCAAAGCACATATACAATATTCACAGGTGTCAAGCTTGACTGTCCTTGGATGTCTTAGTCACCTAGTTACCTTTTACCATCATAATTGCTATAGTTGCTATTCAGGGGTTCTTTATACATGGATGCTTCTGTCTTGATACTCACTTTTGAGGACTTCTTCAGTGAAAGTAACTATAAGGAATTTCTGGCACCATGAAGCACTCCTACTTCACCCAAGTAGCAGCAAAAACAGAGCCCTTTTTAAGGGTGTAGTAGAGAAGCTGGTACCTAGGACTACACATTATGGACCAGGACCCAGACCTAAACCCCAGGCTACCTCCTAGATGTCCAAGTGCTATTAAAAAAATAACAAGATTAAAATGTATATATGAATACTCAGTTTTCACAGGAAAGACCTTTACAAGGCTCAATAAAATTGGTTTTGTCTCTATTTATTCTCAGTCCATGGGTATTTGTCCAGTCTACTTTGCCTATTTCTGACCCCTTTCATTATTCTTGTCATTGTTTTGTGGCTTCTAGTGGTGGGTAAGGTCCCAGGCTAAACCAAAGAAACATATAGTTTATGATATACTAAAATGCTCTATGATGACAATGAAAAAATAATAGAAAATTATTGTTGCAACAACAGTAAACAAATTCTAAAAGTGAATTGGAATTAATAATTTTTTTCCTACAGTTTTTGCTTTTGGGGAGTGGGGGGGGGGGGAAGACAGTCTTGCCAGGAAAGATAAAGAGGTAAACTGATTCTGAAAGCAGCTGTTGGCCCACTTTCAAAGGATATGTGAGTGATGGCTCTAGTCCTTTGTTATGTTAAATTTTAATTCCAAAATGGCTTTCTTTCCTCCTTGGATATAGTGTTGTTAGCATAAAACTTTGATACCTTTCTTTTTTTTAGTATTCAAATGCAAGGATTTATTAGATCAAGATTATGGGATTTGGATTCACCTTCTCATTAGTACCTCCCTCTCTCCTCTTGCTCATTTTTTAAAAAATGCTTTATTAACTTCTGGTTTACATCATTCATATTAGCCAGATTTTGAGTTACAATTTTTCCCCATTTTTCCCCTACCCACCACCCCAGAATAGCAGCCCCACAGGATATCCCCTCATCCAATCTGCTCTCTCTCTCATATCTTCTCCCATACCCTCTTTGACTTTTCCAGTAAGGCAAGGTGAATCTCTGTGCCACAATGCCTGTATATCTTATTTCCCAATTATATGTAAAATAGCATTAATAATAGTATTTATATATTTTTAAAACATTCGATTTTAAAACTTCGAATTCCAGATTCATTCCCTTCCTCCCTTGTCACCCACTCTTGCTGAGATGACAAGCAATTCAGTATGTGTTGTACATGTATAACTATGCAAAACACTGCCATAGTAGATATATTGTAAAAGACTGGCTATATTTCCCTCCCACCTATCCCACCCCCAACTTGGTCCATTCCCTACTTTGATCCTGTCCCTTTTCAAAAGTGGGTGCTTCCAACCTCCCTTCCCCCCAGCATGCCCTCCCTTCCATCATCCCCCCTCTCATCCCCCTCCCCCCTACTCTCCTGTAGGGTGAGATATCCCATTTAGTATATATGTGATTCTCTCCCTGAGCCAAATTCAATGAGAATATGGTTTTGCCTTTTTGCCTTCTTGTTCTTCCCCTCCTTTACAACGACTTCCCCTTGCCTCTTCTCTATGAGATATTTTATCCCTTTCTAGTCTCTCCCC